>LGRX02026690.1:0-84061 GCA_001247695.2 Cymbomonas tetramitiformis | reverse complement strand
ATCCTGGACGGCTTTCTGTGACTGTTCGCTGATGGCGTTTCTGAACGTGTCCATCGTCTTGTTGGAAGCCTCGGAGAGTTGCTGCTGAGCAACGACGTGTTTGTCCGTCAGCTGCACCTGATGCTGCAGGTGCTTGTTCTCAATGGCATCTTGCCTTTGCAACAGCGCTGCTTGGAGCTCCTTGGCCTCCTGGTTGCGTTCGTCCTGGTCTTTGCGCAATTCCTGCTCCCGAAGCCTTGCTTGCTTCCCCTGCTCCTCCAAGGCCTTCTTACTCTCCAACTTCGACTCCTCCAGAGCCTTCTGAAGGCGCTCGTTTTCCTTGGCAAGGTTGGCAACCTCAATCTGGGACTGGTCACGAGCACGTTTCAACTCTTCAAGGTTTTGTCTGTCGGCGTCGGGGTCGGTGTTCCTGGCAGTAGCGTTCCGCACGCTTTCGGACGTCAGCCTCAAGAACAGGTCCGCCATGTACTTCTTCATCTTGGCATCCTGTGAGCATGTGCAGGTTTGTCAGTCAACAGTCTGATCAAAACTTAATCAATACACCAAAATAGGGAAAAGGGGGCCATAAGTACCATGTCCTGGACCTTCACACTGAGAAGGAATCGTGGTAGAATGTGGTAAACTGGTGTTAAAATGTGGTAAACTGGTGGTAAACGGCGGTAAGCCCCTATGTGGGGTGGTAATCAGGTGGTAAACGTTAAAATATTAAAATAAAAAAAATAACTGACGGTAAATCATTGGTAATTTGCGGTAACATAGGTTGAAGCATGGTAAAAGCCTGGTAATTTCAGAACGGAGCGTGGTAAACGAGGATCTGGAATGGTAAATGGTCGTGGCCTAATGGTAAATGGATATAAAACTTCGCAATGTAGTATAAATGTAGAGACGGAGCTGGTAAACCGTGGTAAACGAGGATCCTGAATGGTCTCAGATGTGCAATTCTCTGGTCTGTCTCTGTGTCACCGACGCAAGGTAGAATTTGAAAGGAGTGGAGCGCCGTCCAGTCCCCGGGGGCAAGCTTGCTAAACTCATTCTGCCGCCAACTACTTTTTATGGACTCAGCAGGCAAGGAGCCTACCGACTCGAAGGCCAAAGAGTCTCGCATCAGTTTGGATTATGGCACACACACGCACAGAGGTTGGCGTGCGCGCACAGACAAACACACATGCGTGCGCAAGCATACTGGTATGAATGTCATAGCAAGACCGTCATTCTGTTTCGGATAGCTGCAACGTCGGGGTACCAAATAGCCTTGAGTATATTCTGTGGGCCAATCATTACATTTAGTATTTTATCGGACGGAGAAGCATACGACCTGGACTATGCCTCTTTATGCGAACTACTGGGAATTAGATGCCTCTAACTTTCCCCAGCAAAATATGACCTGCAGTGTTGACCTCGAGCCTTAACCCCGTCTGCTGGACGACACGAGGAAAAACTGGTTCACGATATTCCTGCTCTCCTTAGAAGCCAATCCCCACTTTCCTTTGCCAGGAGTCTCCTCGGTGAAGCGTTCACCGGATCCGATCTTCCTAAATCATGGTGGCAGGCGGTCTTTTCGCGGGTTCTTATCAAGGAGGCCCTTCTTTTGAGGTTTTCAGTACCCAGGTAATGAAAACTATTGTATTGATATGCATCACCTCTTTGCACCGCTCAGGCATCGACTATCTTAGCTTTTACATTAACTTGATTTTGATGCCGGGATACAGGGAAGTAATCCTGTGGCGCTGTGGAAAATCACTGGTGGAAAGGGAATAAAAAAGGTTTGTGTTGATTGATTTGTGCGCTTCTGTCTCTGACCTGAGAAAACACTTACGCGGGCGAGTCTGGCGAGTTCTGAGCGCCATACATTTCATCAATGCTAACCAGTCTCACGGCGCAGGTCTTTGAAAAAGAGGTAAAGAGCTACGTGTATTATTGTGAAGGAGGACCTCAGTGTAAAATGCAGCTTCCCAAAGATGATATTAAAACTAGTGCGTACTATGTTGTTGGAACCATACATATGTGTGATGCTTTCCCACGCATGCATCCTCTTCGATTCTCTCTTTCAAACCTCAGGCATCCGCGTTTCGAAAAGAAATGACCACAGACGCATTCTTCACGAATACGGATAGTAGAGGCGACTGCACCTGCATCGTCGGGAAGCATTTGGTTTTCAAACATTCAGAGCGTTCGAAACCAAGGCCTCTAACTTTCCATGATACCTGTTCTCGCTGGTACAAGCTTTCCTTCACACTTCACACGCACTTCGGCTCCGTTGAAAGTAAAACTATCCACAAATCTCACTGGGGGCTTCGTGTCTTTTGGCTTTTCGTCTTGCAGTGACGCTCTTGCAACCTCATCGCCTTAGGCACCTGTTGCAAACTGCGCAAGCTGTTCACGCTGAAGTCCCCGCCGCTGACCACCGAGGGAGACCCTCTCGCCCTCATCGGCGCCGAGCCCATCCCCAAAAACTGCGATTTTGCCCCTGGCACAGAGTGCCTGACGGTGCTGTTCGACGCGCAACAGGTACGACACTCAGCGCGCTTTCACGGTGTTCCGACCGCCGCAAGCTTACACTTCCTCTGAACATTGCGGCGAGCAGCTTCATCCCGCGTTATGCTAAACAGCTTCCCCAACGAAATGTAGGCTTGTTCTTGTCTTCGAGGATATCGTTTACAGTTCCTTGCATGAAGCTTGAGGGCTGATGCACTGGGTACTTGTACCCTGAACAGATAGTTAGCGACTCTGTCTCGATTGCGTCGGACTGGCGACCTTCATCGGAGCCAGAGTCCCTCAACATGACTCCTGGCAGCAGCGGCGACTTGCGCTCCCTCAGCCGCCGGCTCACGTCCACGGCGAAATGTGGATATGAAGGACCCATGGGCCTGGCTTTCGGCTCGCGCGTGCCCCTCGGCAGCATCCCGGCGGTGCCACAGGCCAAAGCAGAGGGGGAGGACCCCATGCCGTCTCCTGGGAAAGGCCCTTCGCGCCGCACGCCTCGCCAGGGAACTGCTGGAAGCAAAGGTCGGCGACTCTCTGCCCCCCTCTCAACTCGTTGTGCAGCAACAAAGCGGTCTAACCTGCTGATATCTTGGCCGTTCCTGTGTGCCACGTGGAGCCTTCTCGAGTCTGTGGCCCGACCGTAGTTCTGGGGAATACCGCCCGGCCTAAGTTCGCCGTCCTTCGTACAAGTAAGCGCACTGCAGCTGTGCGGAGGCCAGTGTTTCAGATGGTCGACTGCGTGCGCGCAGGGTCTTCCGCACTGCCTCCGGCATCCCCTTTGGACAGCACCTCCCACAACAGGTGTGCTTCCCACACTCCCTCTGTCCTTGCTGCCCCACACCCCACATCAAAGGCCCTCGGACCTCGCCGCCCCACACCCCACATCAAAGGCCCTCGGACCGCTTTTCGCTGGTTCCCAGCCTCATGCTCCTGGGTACACTGCAGCTCATCTCGCCAAACCCGCTGCCGCATAGATCGCGTTCAACTAGTTGCGCTAGCAAGCTTGCTGCACAGGCCGCAGTTTGGCTGAAAGGCATAAGTTGTAGAGGCGGTAAGCATGTTGTTACGTGCTTCGTTGTTCGTATCTGTGCTGGCAAGTGCTGCCGTGTAGACTGCAGTGGTGCAGCGGCGTAGGCCTAAGAGCATTGCCCAACACGCCAGGTTTCTACAACAGCACTGCCCAACACGCCAAATTGTTGGAACGGAGTTGCCCAACAGGCCAGATTGTTGTAGCAGCACTGCCCAACAGGTCAGGTTGCATAGGCTCTGTTGTTGTAGCGGGGCTGACCGGCTTAGATGCCACACAACCGGCGGCTTAGATGCCACACAATGTGTGAGATTCGGACGCCGTCACGATCGGATGCAGGTTGACCTTGCCTAGAGTCGATGGCGGAGTGTGTCAATGAGTGCAACATGGGGTTCATGTTCGCTCCCCGCTATCACCCCGCGATGAAGGCAAGCACCCCTCCCCGATGCTACCTATGTGGCCTTCGCTCCTCCCCAGTGCTCTTCATCTCAGGTTGCGATAGTGTGCCATTCTCAAGGCCATTTTGTGATGGCGGCTAGCCTGCCAGTGCTATCCGCTCGGAAACTAAGTGGGCTTGAGTGTTTCAAGCAAGCCTGAAGGGACGCGCTTTGTTTGTGGGAGGGGTGATGGCGCACCGAGAGCAGCATATTGCACCCGTGCGCAAGTCCCTCAAAGTGTGCACCGCCTTCAACCTCCTCGGGCCGATGCTCAACCCGGCGGTGAGTCCTCCCGTCTCCACAACCTGCCCTTGCCCTTGCTATGCCCCTGCTGAATGTTTTCGTCCTCGGGCAGTGACTCACAACTTCCATAAGCACATATTGCTAGAGGTTTGCCATCTGGTTGAAGCGCCCTCCACGGTTTCCAGATGTTTGACGTGAGAGGCGGGTAGGCAGTTAGTCGGTATAGAACATGCTGCGGATGGCGCACTTCCCGTGCCACGTTCGCTCACCGATCCCCGAACCTTTGGGATGGGCGCTCAGGGTTGAAGATATAATTTCGTTGTGGGGGTGGGGTCGTGGCTCAGGGAACCAAGTATGCGCTGGTTGGCGTGTACTCTCTGGCACCAGGTGCGCTATGACCACGTCCTCAGCACAGGAGGCCCGGCAGGCTTAGGTGCGCGCTGCTCGCGACGTCATGCCACCGGACACTTTATTCATGAGTGCGCCGGATCAGGCGGTGCGGCAAAAAGGGGAAAGGCATGGCGCGGTGCGTGTTGGCTGTGGCGGGCGCGGTGTTGGCCTGGGCTGGGGATTCGGCGCGTGTGATATAAGAAGGGTGTCTATCCCACTTTGCGCCGAATCAGGCGCGGGGTGGGTGGATACTAACCCTTGTTAGCGCTTGTGCGTGCTTCTTCTGCGGTCGCGAATCAGCGGCCAAGGGGGTTGGCGACGGCGGTGAGACACACACGTGGGTCAGGTGGCTGGGGCGGTGCCGTGAAACGGGAGGAGCGTGGCGCGGTGTTGGCTTGGGCTAGGGAGTGGACATGATTGTGTGATCAATCAAGGGTGTCTATCCCACTTCGCGCCGAATCAGGCGCGGGGTGGGTGGATACTAACCCTTGTTAGCGCTTGTGCGTGCTTCTTCTGCGGTCGCGAATCAGCGGCCAAGGGGGTTGGCGACGGCGGTGAGACACACACGTGGGTCAGGTGGGGCGGCGGTGCCGTGAAACGGGAGGCGCGTGGCGCGGTGTTGGCTTGGGCTAGGGAGTGGACATGATTGTGTGATCAATCAAGGGTGTCTATCCCACTTTGCGCCGAATCGGGCGCGGGGTGGGTGGATACTAACCCTTGTTAGCGCTTGTGCGTGCTTCTTCTGCGGTCGCGAATCAGCGGCCAAGGGGGTTGGCGACGGCGGTGAGACACACACGTGGGTCAGGTGGGGCGGCGGTGCCATGAAACGGGAGGAGCGTGGCGCGGTGTTGGCTTGGGCTAGGGAGTGGACATGATTGTGTGATCAATCAAGGGTGTCTATCCCACTTAGCGCCGAATCAGGCGCGGGGTGGGTGGATACTAACCCTTGTTAGCGCTTGTGCGTGCTTCTTCTGCGGTCGCGAATCAGCGGCCAAGGGGGTTGGCGACGGCGGTGAGACACACACGTGGGTCAGGTGGGGCGGCGGTGCCATGAAACGGGAGGAGCGTGGCGCGGTGCTGGCTTGGGCTGGGGAGTGGGCATGCTTGTGTGATCAATCAAGGGTGTCTATCCCACTTCGCGCCGAATCAGGCGCGGGGTGGGTGGATACTAACCCTTGTTAGCGCTTGTGCGTGCTTCTTCTACGGTCGCGAATCAGCGGCCAAGGGGGTTGGCGACGGCGGTGAGACACACACGTGGGTCAGGTGGCTGGGGCGGTGCCATGAAACGGGAGGAGCGTGGCGCGGTGCTGGCTTGGGCGGGGGAGTGGGCATGCTTGTGTGATCAATCAAGGGTGTCTATCCCACTTCGCGCCGAATCAGGCGCGGGGTGGGTGGATACTAACCCTTGTTAGCGCTTGTGCGTGCTTCTTCTGCGGTCGCGAACCGGCGGCTTAGGGGGTTGGCGACGGCGGTGAGACACACACGTGGGTCGGGTGGGGCGGCGGTGCCATGAAACGGGAGGAGCGTGGCGCGGTGTTGGCTTGGGGTGGGGAGTGGACATGATTGTGGGATCAATCAAGGGTGTCTATCTCACTTCGCACCGAATCAGGCGCGGGGTGGGTGGATACTAACCCTTGTTAGCGCTTGTGCGTGCTTCTTCTGCGGTCGCGAATCGGCGGCCAAGGGGGTTGGCGACGGCGGTGAGACACACACGTGGGTCAGGTGGGGCGGCGGTGCCGTGAAACGGGAGGAGCGTGGCGCGGTGTTGGCTTGGGGTGGGGAGTGGACATGATTGTGTGATCAATCAAGGGTGTCTATCCCACTTTGCGCCGAATCAGGCGCGGGGTGGGTGGATACTAACCCTTGTTAGCGCTTGTGCGTGCTTCTTTTGCGGTCGCGAATCAGCGGCCAAGGGGGTTGGCGACGGCGGTGAGACACACACGTGGGTCAGGTGGGGCGGCGGTGCCGTGAAACGGGAGGCGCGTGGCGCGGTGTTGGCTTGGGCTAGGGAGTGGACATGATTGTGTGATCAATCAAGGGTGTCTATCCCACTTCGCGCCGAATCAGGCGCGGCGGGGTGGGTTGATACTAACCCTTGTTAGCGCTTGTGCGTGCTTCTTCTGCGGTCGCGAATCAGCGGCCAAGGGGGTTGGCGACGGCGGTGAGACACACACGTGGGTCAGGTGGGGCGGCGGTGCCGTGAAACGGGAGGCGCGTGGCGCGGTGCTGGCTTGGGGTGGGGAGTGGACATGATTGTGTGATCAATCAAGGGTGTCTATCCCACTTCGCGCCGAATCAGGCGCGCGGGGTGGGTTGATACTAACCCTTGTTAGCGCTTGTGCGTGCTTCTTAAGCGGTCGCGAATCAGCGGCCAAGGGGGTTGGCGACGGCGGTGAGACACACACGTGGGTCAGGTGGGGCGGCGGTGCCGTGAAACGGGAGGCGCGTGGCGCGGTGTTGGCTTGGGCTAGGGAGTGGACATGATTGTGTGATCAATCAAGGGTGTCTATCCCACTTCGCGCCGAATCAGGCGCGGGGTGGGTGGATACTAACCCTTGTTAGCGCTTGTGCGTGCTTCTTCTGCGGTCGCGAATCAGCGGTCAAGGGGGTTGGCGACGGCAGTGAGACACACACGTGGGTCAGGTGGGGCGGCGGTGCCATGAAACGGGAGGAGCGTGGCGCGGTGTTGGCTTGGGGTGGGGAGTGGACATGATTGTGTGATCAATCAAGGGTGTCTATCCCACTTCGCGCCGAATCAGGCGCGGGGTGGGTTGATACTAACCCTTGTTAGCGCTTGTGCGTGCTTCTTCTGCGGTCGCGAATCAGCGGCCAAGGGGGTTGGCGACGGCGGTGAGACACACACGTGGGTCAGGTGGGGCGGCGGTGCCATGAAACGGGAGGAGCGTGGCGCGGTGTTGGCTTGGGGTGGGGAGTGGACATGATTGTGTGATCAATCAAGGGTGTCTATCCCACTTCGCGCCGAATCAGGCGCGGGGTGGGTGGATACTAACCCTTGTTAGCGCTTGTGCGTGCTTCTTCTGCGGTCGCGAATCGGCGGCCAAGGGGGTTGGCGACGGCGGTGAGACACACACGTGGGTCAGGTGGGGCGGCGGTGCCGTGAAACGGGAGGCGCGTGGCGCGGTGTTGGCTTGGGCTAGGGAGTGGACATGATTGTGTGATCAATCAAGGGTGTCTATCCCACTTTGCGCCGAATCAGGCGCGGGGTGGGTGGATACTAACCCTTGTTAGCGCATATGCGTGCTTCTTTTGCGGTCGCGAATCAGCGGCCAAGGGGGTTGGCGACGGCGGTGAGACACACACGTGGGTCAGGTGGGGCGGCGGTGCCATGAAACGGGAGGCGCGTTGTGTGTTGGCTATGGCGGCCGCGGTGCTGGCTTGTGCTGGGAAGTGGTTGTGTGTGATTATTCAAGCGTGACTCGGCTTATGGTTTACTCAGCTAATGGTTAAGGTAGGGTGCGTTGCGGGATGGATGCCATGGGTTGCATGTGTGACAGGCGGGGAATTTGGAAGACGGCCTGGGGGAAAGCTGCAGGATCTCCGATGCAGATAACGTATGAAATTAGCTTTTGCAAACATAGCACGCCGTATTGATAGACATAGTTGGACCCTCCTAGCTAGGATGCCGCCTGCAAGATCCTAGCATAGCATATCTGGTAACAGTTATGTAACATACCATGCCTGCTTGCCACGTGCACTAATCTTGCACACGTGTCCGTATCACAGTGCATCCTGCCTGCCACGTGTCCAACCGTGGTCATACCGTGGTAAATTTACCGGTCATATGTGGTAATTTTACCATTGGGGGTCAATTTACCGGTCATATGTGGTAATTTTACCATTGGGGGTCAGTTTACCGGTCATAGGGGGGTACCATGGTAAATTATATACAGCAATGGTAAACAATAATATATAATTACCGCGCTATAAGTAAATGTGGTAAAATCGTGTTAGAAAAGTGCCCAGTAACCAATAGGAAATTACCCACGGGATTTATACCGCCACTATTAGTATGATGGTGGTAAAACACCAATTTACCACAATTTACCACCAGTTTACCACATTTTACCACCATTTTACCACGTTTATTTCTCAGTGTGTCTGTCCTCCGTCGACGGGTATGACATTGCAATCGCTGCCGTGTATTCCATCTTGACTTATCGATAGTCTAGATGGTAAGCCGTCGCTCTTCTGAGCTCGCGGTCATGGGTTCGAATCCCATTAAAGGTTTACAGTGGACAGCTGGGATGTGCGCACATCCCTCCTGTTCACTGTACCACCTTTAGCCATTTTGAGTTTCGATTTCTGGAAAAATCGAACGGTCTTCGTTAATTTACCAGCCGATTACTTGTGCATGTGCACTATAGGAACCCTTAGATGTTTCATTTTGACTACCAGAAAAATCTGACGGTCTTCGTTAATTCCACACCCTGGGATCGGGTCGATAGCAAAAAAACGCCGACGTTCACGGGACTGTTCCTTTTTTGGAGCAAATCCTTCTACAGAATTCGTCGCAGCTCTATTTTTAGAAATTTCCCGTAAGATGTGCATAATTGACGGTAGAAAACAATTTTTCTGCATTTTTCACGTCGCTGCATATCAAAAACATCGGGGCCAAACATATGTCCACTTTTCAAAAAAACAGAAAATTTTCCGAAATTTTGTTTTTTGGGCTTTTTACACAAAAAAAAACAGCCAAGTATTAAGCTTTGAAATAAGAGGCTTCACTTTGGAATTCCAGGGGCATGGAATTTCTCAAGTGGGAGCAAATGTCCAGTTCCAATGGATTTCCAAGCCCTTCGATGAATCCCCAGAAGTGGACCTAGTCGATTTTTAAGATGGCTTTTCCAAACCGATGGACACCGTAATCCCTGGCCTGTCCGGGCGCCCGGATTGTGCCTAAAAACGTAGAAACCCTGATGTAAAGGTGACAAACCGGACTTTTGCCGAATGTTGAAGGTATTTAATTCCGACCGCCCGGAACCACGTTCCCACGCGCCGGACCATGGGTCCGGGCGCCCGGAATGCATCTGAAAACCTTACAAGTCCGGTCAGACAACTCACACTTCTTACATGGATTCGCAGGAATAATGGCTAGGCAAAGGCGTGGACTAGCTCGAAACGAGAACGCGGAAGGCACTCCATGCCCATGCGATCAATGCAGACTCCGATTTTGCTACTCCAAAAAACAGATTAAGCGGCATTTGATCCTACATCCGCCCGTCGCACGCCTCTCCAATGACCGAGATCATGAAGAAAACGACTCTCTTGACGGTGCCGAAAGTGTGAATGATGACGGTGAGACGGATCCACCATCAGAGACGGACGAAGAGGAAGAACACGAGGATGACACATATCTTCATGACCATGCCGAACGGATGCTCCGGAAGATCCGTGAAAACTTCTTCAGCCCGATTGAGTATGCATCGTCCGACTCGGTGAGTTCTAAATCCCGTCCAAGCCGTTGGAACCATTGTTTAACAATATCCAAGCCCCGTCCAAGCCTTTGGAACAACCTTGGATTCCCCCACGAAGAAGAGTCCAAGCATCGTCCAAGCCTTTGGAACACCTTTAGAGCCATCACTGTAAGCCAGATTCTTACATCGCATCTTATTAGTTCAGGATTGCTGGGTTGATGGGAGTGGATGCCCGCCGTATTCTAGGAGGAGGAAAGTGATGCGCGCGAGCAACGTGAAAACGACCGAACAAGGGACCCGGAATTCATCATGGTAAGTTCAATACGCACAGATTGAATGCCTTCCGAAAACTGCACTATATCACTATTCCAAGTCATTGGAACGGTGCGTCCTTACGTGTGGAACCCCTCTGGACCAAAATCAATCAGATGCTGTGTGACTAAATTGCAGGAGGGAGAAAATGTGCATGACAAATCGACTACCCTTGCAAACCGCTTCATACTGGATCTACTTGAGGCCCACTCCAACCATAACTCGACCCAGGCGTACTTTGACACAATCCTGGAAATTCTGCGACGTCGAGTATGCGGCTTGGAGGTCGACGATGAATCAATCTCGACCGATGACGAGGTAGCACTACCTCATACCTACCAAGCGTGCCTGCGGTTTTTCAAGGATTTCCTCATGAAGTACAACGAGATGGATGTGTGCCAGAAGTGCAATTTTCTTTTCAAAGATCTGCTTCCCGAAGAGGCACCGACGTGTCCGAAATGCAACCACGGCCGGTTCAAGGAGCCATCAATGGTCGATGGCAAGTGGGAACCCGGAAGGGCCAAGTGCGTTTTCCGCTGGTGGCCGTGGACAAGGATACTGGAGGCCCTTTTCATGGATCCGGTGCAGGCACGGATGGCACGTTCATGGGAGAAAGTTGACTTGGATGAGCCGATCGTCAGAAGCACTGGAATATTAGGTGAGTAAACACTGTCAATTAGACTGCATGGATTGCCTATTCCGGGCGCCCGGATCCATGCCTCCACCCGGATGGAACATGCGTCCGGCCGTTTGGATATGTCACAACACCCATTTTGGTTGTCTTGGTATAGTCCAAACGTGTGGACCGGGCATTCCGGCCGTTTGGAATTTTGCGGATGTAGATTAACAAAGATAATTGCGAGTAAATCTGCATGGATGGCGCGTTCCGGGCGCCCGGAATGGCGTTCCATCCGTGTGGAATATGAGTCTGGTCGTAATGGATATGTTACAACAACCTGTTTTGTTGTCTTAGCATAGTCCGAGCGTGTGGAATACCTAATCCGACCGGTTGGACTAAGACATGTTAGTGCGGGTGTAGATTCACGAAGCTGGCAGAGGACCATGCTCGAGGACCCGGAGTTCTTCAAGGACAAGCGCAACCTCTCTGTGGTGTTATGCGCGGACGGCATCGAGAAATTCAAAGATAAACTGGGATCTGTGACACCTATAACCTGCCAAGTGGTGAATTACCATGCACATCTTCGAGGCAAAAGCGAGTTCATTGTGCTTTGGGGCATTATTGATGGCAAACCCAAAGATGCCCAACTCTTCTACCACAAGTTCGTGGACGAGATTATTGACATCGAAAAGAACGGTTGCCGGGTGTGGGACGTTATCGAAAACAAGCCTTTCACCGTTCGAGTCAAGTTGTACAAGGTGCTCGAGGATTATGTCGGATTGACCGAAGCGGGGAACGTGTATGGAACAAACGCGAGGATGGGATGTTCCAAATGTTGGATTGTCGGGACAACAAAGGCAGAGTCTTGCATGCAGAAGACGATTTACGCGCAGATGCTACAACAAAATCCAAGTAAGTCTGATCCCTGCTGCATTCTTCCTAGTATGTATTCGGACGGTTGGACAGATTTCAAAATATTTCTGACTGTACTTCCAGGCGTCGGGAGCCCCGGTTCCGGCCGGTTGGACCATTATAGGGAAAATATGGAGAGATCAAAGCTAGCAATTCCACACGCCCGGAACCCATGCACCCCACGGCCGGACCTGTGTACTCGTGGTTTTACACAATATTCTTTCAACTGTATCGTGTTTTTTATGATGTTTGCAGGTGAAGAGCCAGCGATGAGAACGGACAAAGAAGTGAGGGAGTTGCAGCACCTGCACGACGGGATGATCGAAGCCGGTATGCATCCGGAAGTCATTAAGGACAAAATGGCACGGAGTGGGATCAAAGGATCGAGTGCTTTTACCAAGATTGTGAAGTTTAATTTGCCACGCGACTTGCTTTTCGACGTCATGCACATCTTGTCCAACAACTCCTGCCGGATTATGTCAGCGATTCTCGGTGATGACTGGAATTTAAAGTGCCGAAACTTTGCGAGGGCCTATCAGATGCACAGGCCGTGGCTTATTCCTATACCAAGGAGGAATGAAAATGACAACCGGAGCCCAGCAGAACGGCTGAGATGTGAGTACACCACCTGTCCAATATAATGATGGTCCAAACCCCTGATAGACGGTGGTGTAAGGGTTCCAAACGCCCGGAATGCTATTTCCTGAATGAATGTAGATGGTCCACACCCCTGTCACACGTTGGATAACGGGTTCCAAACGCCCGGAATGCTATTTTCTGAACGAATGTAGATAATCCACACCCCTGTCTCACGTTGGAGGGTGGGTTCCGAACGCCCGGAACGTTTCTTCATGAATGAATTAAGATTGTATAGGTTTCGTATTGAACCAGGATAGGTTGTGTGCGTGTGTGTGGGATCGATCTCTTGTAGTGAAACCCTCTCCGTGGTCCCTTTCTAAGGAGGCCTTGAAGGAGATTATCCCATGGGTAAGAGGGCTCAAGTTTACCCGAGATTCGGGGCCGATTGGGAGGAAGTTTCTGCAAATCAAGGCGGGAACGCAAACTACGCCACGCAAGTTGAAAGCACATCATGGCGTAGTTGCTATCACAAGTGGACTCATGTCGATTGTCAGCGCGTGGATGAACAGTGATGGCCATGTGCTACAACCGGAATTCGCTTCCTACGTTGGGAAATATACGACGGTGGTCCGCGCGAGATTGTGAGCAGAACCATTGATATCGATGTGAGTATAAACACTGCTTACCCCACGTTCCGGGCGCTTGGAACCGTTTGGAGGCCTTAGTCCGGACGTTCGGACCTGCTTCATGTTTGTTGCTCATGTTCATATGCTTCGGATTGGAATCACGGTTCCGGGCGGCCGGACCAACATTGGATCAATGTTCCGGTAGCACGGAACCTATCCATTCAGGCTATACTGATTTATTCCGTTTTGGGCGTGCGGTTCAGCATCATAAAACTGGCATGGACGCCTTGAAGACAAGGGTATTGGAAGTCCGTGACATCACGGAAGCTGAGCTCTCGCCTGAGCTTTTCGTCATTGCAACGCACCAGCTCGTTCATATTCCGGATCAGATGCGTGACGAAGGACCAGTTCCCGATCTTTGGATGTTCGCTCCAGAGAGCTTCTTCGGCGAGCTGAGACGGATCATCAGGACTCGCTCGCACCCTGTCGCCAGCATGATGAAAGGGGTGGAGTTGAAACGCATGGCAAGTCTGGTACGCGGCTTATACCAGTTGCTACAGGCGAATGGTTCGCCACCAACCATTAGCCAACCACGTAGCGAGAACACCGTGTCCCTGATGTTGGCGACCGGCAACGAGAGGAAGGGCAAACTTGTCTACTCGACACCAGGTACTGTCCAGACTTAAGTGCATATCGTCCAATTTCGGTCCAGGGGTTTGGAAACGTATCATTGAGCAGAGTCCAACCGGTTGGAACTTGCTTGGACCTTTCATTAGACAAAGCCCAAGCCAATAGGGCTCGTTCCATCCACACCCTTCCGGGCGCCCGGGACCCAGGTTCCGGTAGGGTTCCGGGCGTTTGGAATTGGATCGTCAAAAGCACGCATTGTTTAACAAATTTCCGTTTTGCGGTGCGTAGATGATAAGAAGGAGATACAAGCTTGGCTGGCTACAAACGTGGAGTGGTACGGGAACATTGTCAGAGAATTTAATCGTGCTGAAGACCATTACACGAGGTATGCATGTTTGCTTGACCGAAGCTTTTTTTTACTAATCATTCACGTACGCAGTTTAGTGGTGTTCCCCTCGCCCGGAACTAACGTCCAAGCGCCCGGAACAATGCTTCCGCGCATTTGGACCATGCAGGAACATTAGACAAAACCAACGTCGCTTGGCGGCTCGTCGCGGCAGGGGCAGAGGCCCAGGTCAAAACTTGACGAGGCCGATACTTCATCAACCTGAAACCTGGCGCAAGAGCCCCGTCACAGGGGAAGTCATTCCGTTTACGGAGATGGAAATGAGTTACGCCTTGGCACCACCGAGAAGGTGGACAGAGTATGCTTACGTCAAAGTTCGCAATTTTAATTACAGATCGCTGGAAAGGGACATGAACAAGGCTACTTGTCATCGATATTTCAAGTCTGTCTTTAAAGTCTGGAATGTACAGAAGCAGCAAGAAGACGACCAGGACAGGTGAGACATGCCAACTATACATGTTCCAGACGTCTGTATAAGAGTGGAGTGTAGGTTCCGGCCGTTTGGACCATGGTCAAGCTACGTTTCATTAAATCTGTTTAAATATTCAAAAGTCCGATACGTTCCGGGCGTCCGGAACCATGTCTCCACACGGTTCCGGACGCCCGGACCAAAGCGTCCTTGTAGATCTCGATTTGCAGGTGTTCATGATTCTTTCACTTCTGATGGCAGGTATGGCGAAATTCTGAAGGTCGTCAAGCTTGTCGTGCACACTGACACATATATTCTTGTGAAGTGTAGATGGTTTCCCCTCGAAGCTGCTCTTTCCGATGCGGTCACGCAAAACATCTACCTGCGCACCGATATGCCATGGGAAACCAAAGATGCATTCATCGAAGCGAAGGACATCAACAATCAAGTGGTCGTGGCGCCCATTCCATGGAAGCCTTTGCGGCTTGCACGGTATACCGGTAACAAGGTTCCATTAAATATTCGACATCGGACAGACGTGCTTGCCGTCGTGCTTGACCGCCACGTCGATTTTGTCGGCGACATCGGCGATAGTAGTTCTGATGACGAAGATTAGTTAACTTATTGCCTCGCTCGAGGCGGTAGTGTATCGGTCTCGTTGAGCACCACGTGCTGCCAAGTCAGAACCTACCAGTTGTAAATATACTGTAATATATAACACGCATTGTACAGATAATACTAACTTACCTGGAGTTCCAAAGGGGTTCCGAAGGCTTGGATGCGCCTTGGAATCCGTCAAACGCAAGTTCCGAAGCGGTTCCAAACCATTGGACTAAGCCTGGACCCCATAAGATATCACTTCCATAATCGTTCCAAAGGCTTGGACGGTCTTGAACTGCACGTAGCAAGAATGATCGGTCCAGAGAATTATCAGTCTATATATCAAGCACTTGCTCATAGCGTTCCGCTCTCAGATCGGCAAGTTCCAAGGGCTTGGAATTTCGGAACACGCTCCCGTGTTGCCCAGAGACTGGGCGGGCCTATGGGGTTCCAAGGGCTTGGAATCTTTTGAAACCCACGCTCGTGCTGCGCAGAGACCGGTCCTATGGGGTTCCAAGCCGTGGAGCCTCCGGGCTCGAGCTTCATTCCTCGTACTAACAAGGTCCAAGGGCTTGGAATCTTTTGAAACCCACGCCCGTGCTGCGCAGAGACCGATCCTATGGGGTTCCAAGCCGTTGAGCCTCCGGGTTTGAGCTTCATTCCTCGTACTAACAAGGTCCAAGGGCTTGGAATCTTTTGAAACCCTCGCACGTGCTGCGCTGAGACCGGTCCAATGGGGTTCCAAGCCGTTGAGCCTCCGGGTTCGAGCTTCATTACTCGTACTAGCAAGTTCCAAAGGCTTGGAATCTTTTGAAACCACGCCCGTGCTGCGCGGAGACCGGTCCAATGGGGTTCCAAGCCGTTGAACCTCCGATTTCAGACTGCCGACCTCAGACTGGAAAGTTCCAAAGGCTTGGAATTGTCCAAAATGAATTCCAAACCGTTGGAACCGCCTTGGACCGACGACTTCGGTCATACGTAATCCGAGGACATAGGTCCAACGGCTTGGAATCGACCAGGACCCATTGGACTAACAAATTTCGGTCCAGCCCCTTGGAACCCCGTAGGACCATCGGCTTGGAACCCCATAGGACTCCTAGGGGAAAACCCAAAGCTTCACCTTGCAATTCCTGGCGGTTTCCAAAGGCTTGGAATTTTACCAAATATTTTCAGGACGGTTCCGGGCGCCCGGAATGGTGCCGTCCAAGCCTTTGGAATAATCCCTATTTTGTAGGGACTATGCCGCGCGAGCAGCGATTTGGGTAGGATAGTACCATTGGCACGATGTGCACGATTAAACCCTGAGCCAAAATGGCTTTTAAGGCCTCATTTCACCCATCCCTCTGCTTTGGGATGAGTGACCTTCGTTTCGTATGACGTGTTTCATTAATGATATGCAACATGTATGATAAAACTTAACTTGGTCCACCATAACAACATGAAATAGTGTGATTTCCCAAGTTTTGAGTGTGCACAGTCAAACCCTGAGGCAAAATGGCTTCAAAAGCCTCTTTTTACACATTCACTCGCTCTTGGTGAAGTGACATATGTTTCCTTTTGACAATATTACGCAATATATGTAATACTTCTTAGCATAAACCACCCTAACAACATAAAGTAGCGTGTTTGCCCCAAGTTTTCAGTGTGTCGCTCCTTTACCAAACACGGAAAACCTCCAAAAAACACTCGAAGATAGGGGTAGACATGGATTTTCCATAAATTTTCAACTTACCTTGTTTTTATGATATATTTTCAAGTTTTTTAAATGTACATATCGCAATAGTCTTATTTTGTACAACTTTTTTCGATACTCGTATTTTTCAGGCATCGGCGCGTGTTTTTGGCCATTTTACGGCTCTAAAACCAAAATTTATCGACGAATTTCGTTTCTAATCATGGATACCACATCCATATGGCCCTTTGAACTAGAAAACCACAAAAAAATACCCTGTCTCATTTGAGTCTCATTTGCCGGTTCCAGTCTCATTTTTGCGATTCCGTCGTTAATGGGAGGCTCAAGCAGCCACTTATGTTGTCGAAAGTGCACCGTGCCCGGATCATCGGCCAAGTCCAATGGATCGGAGAAAATGTCCTCCCACGTATGCTCCTTAAAGCCCGGTTCATGCAAGTCTGAAATTTCTTGCACATAGCCAAAAAAAACTCTTGAACCGAGAAAAGCACATTAGTGGGCTCGGCTAAGCCGAAAGGTGGCCGGTTGCTTTGACGCGGCACGCAAATACGAACCGCGTCCTCATGATCTTCAGCCCTGCGAAAACATTGTGATGGTGAATTCATAGAAGACACATGGAAGACGTCCGGAAGTTGCGCAGAAGATGCTCCACACATCTTCGGTTGTATGCATTCCAAACTGCATAAATGTGCATGATAGATGCATGTGGGTTATGGAGACAAGCAAGCACCTTGTTGCAGGGGAATGCTCATGACTGTAGACGGCTTCCCCGAGCCATGCCGACATCTCATGATCCAGCTCGCGGGATGGCGACACCGTAGACAACCAATCGTGCACCGCTGCCATCTTCCCCTTCAAGACCTCCGGCTTGGATTGACGGAAGACCTCCGCCGCGGATTCGGGGGGGGGGTTAGTGAGCATCGCTCGTTTGAAGGACGACATTTTGGTCTTTGGGGGCGCTTCCCCCTTTTGGAGATGCGCGGCACGTTTACTTGCCATTCTATCTCCTATACAAAGGACACTTGGCCAAGGTAGTGCGGAGGGCATCCTGAAGACAAACACTCAGAAGACGTTCAGAAGTCACTCAGAAGACACGCGGAAGACATCTCCCGACATCTTCCGGACGTCTTCTTGACTGTGCTTGCGGAAGATACCCCAGATACCTTCTGTACATCTTCCAGACATCTTCGGGGAATATATGTCTTGCTGAACCCAGAAGAGGTGCGGAAGACACGCGGAAGACACGCGGAAGACATTTCCTTGACATCTTCCGGACGTCTTCTTGACTGTGCTTGCGGAAGATACCCCAGATATCTTCTGTACATCTTCCGGATGTCTTTGAGGAAGACATGTCTTCTGGAAATCTGAAACTTGTAGAAGTTCCACCGAACGTCTTAACACCCCTCTTCGGGGCGTCTTCCTCATTTTTTTGAGGATCTTCTACGCGTCTTCTAATGTCTACCTAAATATTAATAAAAAGTCAGGAAGGCGCCCCGAAGAGAACTCAAAAGACATTTGGTGGAACTGCGGCGTGTCTTCTACAAGTTTCTGATTTCCAGAAGACATGTCTTCCTCAAAGACATCTCTGGAGGGTAACAAGATGCACAGAAGATATCTGGGGTATCTTCCGAATGTTTTTTGGGTGTTTTTGTATTTTTTGAAAAAAAACTATAAAAAATCGCGAAAAAACAAAAAAACATATAAGGTGCGCAATATTGGGCAAAACCGTACTGTGAAGGTAGAATTGCAAAAAAAAACAAGTGGTTTGTTCGGGAGAGGGTCAAACGTACCAAGTTACTAAGTTAAAACGGCCGCCTAATTTGGTAGAAGAAACTGCTCTTGTTTTAGAGCACCATCGCTCCTAGCAACGGTCGAAGAGTCGATCACGCGCGCAGCGGACAGTGCAATCTGCGGTCCAGAAAAACCCCCCCGTCTTAATCGGACGGTCTCCATGAGTTACAGAAACTTAAAATGGCATGAAGGCGTGGGTGGGCACCCACGACGCCCCTTGTGCACTAGCGGCGTCGTTGGCGGTAATCGCCTCATATCGCTAGAACACAAGGGGTATCGTGGATGCCCATGCCTCCAAGGGGATTCGAACCCCTCACCCTCGCGTGAAACGCGTTCGGCTTACCATATTTGACCACTCGGCCATGCACCCACTATGATGGAAACCCGCTGCACGGCAAAACTTATATTCATAAAACTGCGTTTCCCTACAGAGGGTCCTTGATGTTCCCGTCAAAAACCATCTAGAGTTCACTCGACCGATCCGACGCGATAGGTAAAGGGGCTCGCTGATCGACGGCACTGTTTGAATGTTAGCTTGAACGTTGGTGTCGTTTCGATACCGGTACGATCACCGGGGTACGGAACGGGATGCGCCAGAGACGCCCGAAAGACCTCCTGCCCGTCTTCCGGGCATCTTTGCGGCGCTAAAAAGTGCCCGTTTACGCTCTTCCAGCACAGTTTGACTTTTTAAAGAACTCAGAAAACAAAATGTCTAATACCTTGAAAAGAAAGAATGCCATCGGGGTGAAGGAGGGTGACCTACTCCGGGAGAAGTTTGAGTCGTTCGTCGCGGCGGTGGGAGGCGACGCCAGCGACGAAAACTTCATCAAGTGGCTCGTAGCAAGGGATGGGGAGGAGGGGAGCGGAGGCGGTGGGGGAAACCAGCGGGGGGAGTCCAAGAAGAAGTTGTCCAAGACGGGCGTGCTCCACTTCCAAGCGGACTTCACCCGCATCATGGTGGAGCGGGTTTGCGACGGGCGGCTGGACCCGATTCTTAACGTATCGGACCAAGTGCATGCGGCTGCGGCCTTCAGGGAGGAAGTCCTGGCCTGCAGCGACGATTACGACGTTCGTGATGTGGGCAGGCGCCTCAGGAACATGATTTGCGATTTTAGAATTTTTTGGAGGTATGGGGTGTATACCTGTGTGTCGGGGAGGGGCACCGAAAAGGGAAAGTGGGTTTGGCACGCCTCCCGGACCGCCCACCCATACTACCGCAAGGTAGCACACGGACGCCATTCAGGCGTTGGTCATTGAGACCGACGCCCGATCCAAGTACCCATCGCACGAGCAAAACAAGGCAGCGTTGCTCAGCATCGACGGGTTGGTGCTGCACGAGCTGCCCGCCCAGGCCTTGGACGGTGAGGCGAAGGATGAGATGGGTGGGTACGTTAATTTGCTTAATTAATTGCTGTTTCACCTGTTTTGTTGTCTCACCAAGAAGACGTCACCAGGACACCTCACAGACGTTTTTAGGGTATTCTGCACGTCTTCCTTAGTTAATAGGGCTTAGCTAATAGGCAAGTATGACTGAGTGTCTTCTGAGTGTCTTCTGAGTGTCTTCTGAGTGTCTTCTGGTATGATGCATGGCACCACCAGAGCGAGTGCGGGGACGAGGACACCCAGAGGGGGGGCGAAGGTGGAAAATGCGGCGTGTTCCCACTAAGCTGCACACGAGTGCGAAAGCAGAGAGGAGAATCGGTGGGATGGGTTTCGTAGCACCACCACACGCCACCACGCAGGCAGTGGCCAAGGGGCACGCAGGGTGGAGGGGAGAGTGGAGGCCGCTGCGGACGCAACTCGGTGTGGTCAGAGTTCTCGTCATTGGCGAAGGCGATGGACTCGCGATGTTGGTGTCTGGCGCATAAGCACCACCAGACACCACCAGACCATAGCCAGGGGTAAGATGATGTCGACGTAGTCGGAGATATGCCACCACTGAACGCATAGCGGCCATACGCGCATGCTGACATGCGGTGGACATGGGTGCAGACCGCAGGCTGCAGAATTCTGCGAGTGAAAGATAGGGTTTCAAGGCGAAACTCCAACTTGTCGTAAAATTGACAATTTCAAGTGATGAAAAGGTCAAATTGGGGTAGATTTTGACGCTGAAAACGGCGGTCGCGTCAGAAACGTCGTGCGGTAAGCCAATTTTGACGCAGTTGAGGTGCTGCTGGCCAGAGTGTAAAGTAGGATTACGTGATACGTTGTTCGCGACACTGAACACGTGTCGAAAAAAAATGAAGAAGCGAATGCCGCTCAAAGCCCGCCGTAGAAGTCAAGCATGTGGTGAATTCTACTCGAACAAGATGTGGCTTGAC
This sequence comes from Cymbomonas tetramitiformis, assembly GCA_001247695.2. Classification (NCBI taxonomy): domain Eukaryota; kingdom Viridiplantae; phylum Chlorophyta; class Pyramimonadophyceae; order Pyramimonadales; family Pyramimonadaceae; genus Cymbomonas; species Cymbomonas tetramitiformis. The sequence continues at coordinate 63,150 of LGRX02026690.1, read as the reverse complement.
GCGCTCAAGGTCGTCGTCAAAGCAAAACGTCGCTGATGCCGCGATGTCGTCGTTGGACGTGCAGATGCCGCACGCGAAGTCCGGGAACTGGTTCCGTTCCGGGGAGACGACCGGTGCTTCTGGAGACACGCGGAGTCAGATGCGTCGGTGAGCAATGCGCTCAGCCGGGTGTGAGTAGCTTGTTCCGCTACGATAACCGCTGGTTCCGCGGGATCAAAGTAAGAAGAAATCTGAAACCACCACTGAACAGTGGTGAGGCCATAACCTGATGGGAACGGAGATATATATATGATAATGTAACTTATATATATCACGGTCCCCGAACGAACGAAGCTGGACAGCGGAGGTCCCGGAGGTCACAACAAACTAAGATGAGATAATAAAATACTTAGGTTGTTTTATTATCGCAGAGCGAAACGAACACACGGACAGGCAAGATGCAAGTGACACCACAGGGCGAGGGGTGACACAGGAAGAGACAGTCACCCCCAATTTATGGGGGGGCAAAAGTCTGTCTCCCCGTGACAGAAGACGTCCATAAGACGCGTCTTCTGATTTTCCCAGAATGTAGGGAATGCTATTCGAGATCATTTTGACCAGTACTCGGCTGTACATGCCAACGCGGTAGATAACATTTCCCGAGCAGCAGAGATAAACCGAACCAGATTCAATAAAACTCACATGCCCCGACAATTTGCAGTAGGGCAGAAAAGTTCTTCTACGGACTGAGTGTATTCAATGGACTGGTTTGACAGAGGCAGGCAGACACTTTAAGCAGCCATACATTGGGCCGTTTACCATATCTAAAGTTCTTAGCCATGGACGTGCTTATGAGTTAGATTTCGGGGATCTCGACATTCGTATCCATCCGGTTCAGCCTGTATCCAGAATAGAGCTGTACAATGACTCAATTCAAGCACCTTTGCCTCTGCCACAGATGATCACCGAAGAAGGGCAACCACTGTTTGGGATATCACATATACTCTCAGATAAGATCACTAGAGGTGTCAAGTACTATTTAGTGCGATATGCAGGCTATGGCCCTGAGCATGACACTTGGGTCAAAGCCACAGAGCTGACCGGTGCAGCAGACATGATAGCTGCCTATGAAGGCTAACATTATATTAAGCCTATTGCCCTTACTTCTTGTAATATATACTAATACATGTCGATCATCTATATACCTTGCTCTTAATGTTCTGTCATTATGTTGCATAAGAAGCAGGAAATTGATCCTTCCTTGCTAAGGTGTAGTGAGCCTTGTACCAAATCATACCCTTGCACAGATACGCATACATGCGAGTACCATAGCTGTGGATAAATAAAAAACTGCTATGCTACCTTTGCCAGACCGTGGTTTGTCATTCGGATCTTATGGCCAGTAATCCGCAGCTACCGGATACTGAGGTGGACGGAGTTGTGATCCTGAGTTATGATTGACATACATAACTAAAACGAATTTCACATTAGTACGTTGTCGAATCCAATCTATGAAATGTTCGTCAAAGCGCGCGTACCGGACCGAAAAATAAAAGGAGTCTGGCAGATCGGGTGAAGGATTTAAAGTGGACTCATAGAGACCCTCCGATATCTCGTTAAGCAGGGCCCACTCCGTTTGCATTAAACCAAGCCTGAAAGGGACCCTCCATAGTATTCCTGTGAACATCGGGGGAGTAAGCTCTCTGGGGGGAGGAAGAGGTGGATGCATTATATAAAGCCGTAAAAACGTCACTCTGAAATACGATACGAACGGCAGCGCAATATCTATCCGTAACGTAAACCTCGGAAGATACCTTGAAACGTCACTCTGAAATACGATACGCAATTCATGGGGGCTACATCCTAAGAACTGTAAGGCTATATGCCTAAGGTGAGGGTTTAAAGTGGACTCAGTTCCCCCCAATATCCTAAAAACACCTTGAGGGACGCCTCATCGGTGTAAGAAGACTGGTACCAGCTCAACAACAAAGACATCAAAGACATATACAAAGGTATGCACGCCCTATATTGTGAGGTCACAACTCTTTTAAGAGGGGAGATCTGTCAGGGATATTACCGATGACATATGTGGCATACGTGTCATACGTGTCATATTTGTCATGTCATGTCATGTCATGTCATGTCATGTCATGTCATGTCATGGCATGGCATGGCATGTCATGTCATGTCATGTCATGTCATGTCATGTCATGCCATGCCATGTCATGTCATGTCATGTCATATGTTATAATGACATACAGTCGTCGAGTATTGTCAGTACGGTCGACTATGACATGTACTGTCAAGGTTGATATTCAACCTTTCAGACTATGCGGCTGCTATTGAACAGTAGCAACTCGCAACAAGTATTTGGTGGGTATGAGTGCAGTCTGGTATCCAGAATCCCCTGCTTGAGCTCAATGCTCTCTCATATACCTCAATGTCCTCACGCCTCATAGGCGTTACCACCATCGGGTTGTGAACCCGAGAACATTGGGTGAACTAACAGTATCGGCTGATCGAATTAGCCTGTTGATACCCGCATGGTGTTCAATTCATGCTTGAAGCGAAGACGCGTCCTTTCAGAACAGTTTGTTCTTCAAGAACTTGTCTTGCTTCATCATCGAGATTCCGTACTCGGCCTCTCGATGACAGATGTCACTCATGGTGAGTGGATGACAGATATTATGACTGTACATGTCATAGTCGACCGTACTGACAATACACGACGACTGTATGTCATTATAACATATGACATGACATGACATGACATGGCATGGCATGGCATGACATGACATGACATGACATGACATGACATGACATGACATGTATGACAGGCATGACACGTATGACACATATGGCATCGGTAATATCCCTGGCAGATCTCCCCTCTTAAAAGAGTTGTGACCTCACAATATAGGGTGCATACCTTTGTATATGTCTTTGATGTCTTTGTTGTTGAGCTGGTACCAGTCTTCTTACACCGATGAGGCGTCCCTCAAGGTGTTTTTAGGATATTGGGGGGAACTGAGTCCACTTTAAACCCTCACCTTAGGCATATAGCCTTACAGTTCTTAGGATGTAGCCCCCATGAATTGCGTATCGTATTTCAGAGTGACGTTTCAAGGTATCTTCCGAGGTTTACGTTACGGATAGATATTGCGCTGCCGTTCGTATCGTATTTCAGAGTGACGTTTTTACGGCTTTATATAATGCATCCACCTCTTCCTCCCCCCAGAGAGCTTACTCCCCCGATGTTCACAGGAATACTATGGAGGGTCCCTTTCAGGCTTGGTTTAATGCAAACGGAGTGGGCCCTGCTTAACGAGATATCGGAGGGTCTCTATGAGTCCACTTTAAATCCTTCACCCGATCTGCCAGACTCCTTTTATTTTTCGGTCCGGTACGCGCGCTTTGACGAACATTTCATAGATTGGATTCGACAACGTACTAATGTGAAATTCGTTTTAGTTATGTATGTCAATCATAACTCAGGATCACAACTCCGTCCACCTCAGTATCCGGTAGCTGCGGATTACTGGCCATAAGATCCGAATGACAAACCACGGTCTGGCGAAGGTAGCATAGCAGTTTTTTATTTATCCACAGCTATGGTACCCGCATGTATGCGTATCTGTGCAAGGGTATGATTTGTACAAGGCTCACTACACCTCAGCAAGGAAGGATCAATTCCCGCTCCTGTCATATCAATTTGATGCAGGGTAAAAATGTTAGGGATGTAACCCTGCAGTTCTCGGGATGCAGCCCTGCAGTTCTTGGGATGCAGCCCTGCAGTTCTTGGGATGCAGCCCTGATTATTATTCGGTCGGCAATCATTGGCCAAAGTCATCGGCTATCAGCTTATTGACTCAGAAGCCACAATGTTATAGAAGTTTCGACCTATCGTGGCATATGCGGCAGTTATGCCTTCAACATACGTAATGTGGAACTTATAATCCCACTTAAGTTGCATCATGATAAATTTATCCAGGTGTTAACAAGTGTTCAGGATTTGATAAGGGGTTGACGCCCCACAGGCCAAAGGTCATTGTCTCGTAAGGCTCGCCTCTAGTGTGCGGTTTTGAGGAGCAGCGTCCCGGCGAGGCACAGGCATGATGCCATTTTGACCACAATGGAGCTGGAAATGAGAATGCTCAAGATATCCGAAGAAAGGAAGGCTTTTTGTTGGCCAGAGTTGCTGTCTAGATGCTTAACCTCTATGGGATTGCATTCGGATACAAACTGTGCAACCATACATATGATTTGTGCATTGGTGTATGACTTTCATGAATTGTCTCTTATCATGAACCTGGAAGGAATGACGGGCAAATAGCTAGAGCGGCGGATCTCACTCACTCGGCTTTGCTGTTATGGAATTCGATGCCTGAATGGCACAAATGGCAATCCTTGGCTCGGATGCTTTCCTTCAGACACTGGCAACAACTTGTGCGCCAGCTTCTCTAGATTTGGGGGAAAACCATGGATCAACAATTCATCAATAAAAAACCAAGGCTGATTCAAAGAATCCTTCAACTCTTGAAATTCAACAATCAGCATCTTAGGCTGTTGACGTCAAAGTAATGGTCGTAAGCTTACAATATAGCTTATTCACATTTAAAAAAAACCATCGTTCTCCTATGTCAGCGCCCTTCATATAATATGATAGAGCCAGAGAAATATGCATCTATGATTTTTTCATAATGAACTTCATGTGTCAGTAAGTCAAATAAAGGCTTCGTTTGATGCTTCAATCGGCATGATGTACCGTGTCATCAAACTTTATGACTGCTATACACAGATGCTAGAACTTTTCATAAGATTTTTAATCTTCCAAGCAAAATCACAATGATGTAAAATCAAAATGATGTAAATCAATTTGTGGCAGCATTCGTGGCAGCTGTATGAAGAATGAATGAATCTATATTCCTTCCTCCCCCTTTAAAAAGAGGTGTATCAAACCAATCAGATGGTGATGGAGAATGCCACTTAATTATTATGTTATGTGAAAAATGGTTTAATAGAAAATCAGACTGAGATTACTCATCGAATCAAGTACTTTCGAGGTAACAATGTCAATATGAACACCGATTCTCTCTACGTCATACCGGCAACATGCCTGACGCTTTTGAATGTGGCGAATGCCAGATGATGTCAAATGCCAACGTCAATTCACTATGATTCAATATGCAGTTTTTGGGTTGCAGCCCCCATACATTGTTGGTTCAGGATCACAATAGAGTGCCTAACTTTAGTAGACAATGTTTCTGGATAATGATTGTCATAATGAACAGCGAAACTAGTGATGGTACCGAAGCTAACTTTGGTATCGAAGCTAATGGAGAGTCAATCAAGAAGTGTCTGTAATGACAACAACTTACTACGAACTGTATTTCCGTACTTGATGAGTCTGGTATGTCATTTCATTGTGACTAGAACATGGCATCGCCTAGTGATATGTGTATATATGAATCTTATTCAGTACATGATCACTTTCTCAATGGTACCCATTTTATGTTTGGGCATACACTATTCAGAATGAACTGTGCTTGGAAACCATCTGTAGATTGCGGGTTCGTTTTTCCGCCATGGCTTTTTCCAAGTTTCGTGGCCTAATGGACAAGGCGACAAATTTCTAAACATTCCAGAATGAGCTTTCAAAGAGTTATAATTCCTCAATGAGGCATGTGTGTCTTATGTGCCAAAATGATATGAAACCACAAGTATGATGTCAATCTATATGTGGATGGTTTATACCATTGTGTGCTATTCCACAAATAAGTAGTGATGTCAGAATAAAATTTTGGACAATTGCAACTCAGTACAAACCCGAGTGCATTCAAGTCCACTTGTATGCTCAGAATCTGAATCTAATGTACTTTCTATATGCACAGGATATAATATATTTTCTATGTGATTCTGGATTCAGGAACTAGAGTCAATGAAAAACTCCTTTCCTATTTCAGACGATGAAACCTTTATTCCCTTAGGTGCAATACCTTATCTTAAGGAATAGTCATTTTCAACACAAGTTTCAATCGATTTTCTCAAGTTTTTCACCTTTATGATGATCAGACTGGTCAATTTTACAGCATAACCCACTTCCCCTTGCTGAAGGAGATGACTCCTGTCATAGGGTGGTATGTTGGCTGTTTTCATATGACACATGGAAAACATGAGTGGCTCGGCAATCTTGGAGAATTTCGGGATAAATATCCTGAATTGACCGATTATGCCCAAGAATGACCGAAGGTTAGACTTGCCATCTTTAGCCATGCGGCGTAGAGGCTGCTTGCCATCAGTTGGGTTATAGGCTGTATAGCTATGTTAGCTATGTTGGAGGCTGAATAGCCATGACTGCACGGACTCTGTCTTCCATGATGAATAGACCTCTGAAATGTGGTGTCCGATAAATCAATACATCTGACAACAACTCAACCTTAAAAGGTCTGATGAAGAGCTGATGATCTCTGCTGCACTGTATTTTTTTGATGTGCACTACTGAAATGCCTCGTGATATAATAATCTCACAGAATAGGCATTGTTCAATGGCGGTATGATCAGATATGTAATGATCAATGAAGATAAGATGACCGGTATGGCTCATTCAGCAGGCATGACTACCTCAAAGAGATGCTTCACGGATACATTTCAAGACATAAGGGCAATAGACTTATTATGTAGCCTTCAAGGGCAGCTAGCATTTATGCTGCATTGGTCAGCTCGGTGGCTTCGACCTATCTAGGTGTTGTACTCAGGCCGTAGCCTGCATATTGCATTGAGTACTCTTGACACCTTTAATGATCCAATCAGATGATATGTATGAAATATCAAGAATGGTTGCCCTTTTTTTAGTGATCATCGGTGGCAGAGGCTATAGTGCTTGCACCTAATCAATATACAATTCTAGTCTGGATACATGATAGACCAGATGTATACAAATGTCTAGGTCTTCAAAATCAAGCTCATATGTACGTCATGGCTGATGACCTTAGAAATGTTCGAGACATATGTGTGTCAACTTCATGGAGTTTTGCATGGTTTGACTGTATATAGTCATGATTACCAAAACAACAACGATGATGCAACTTATTTGTTTATTTATTTATTTGGTTTTTAGTTGTATTTTTTTAGCTTACCATCTTCCCCCCTCAAGGAAGTGTAAATTGCCAGGCGGTTGTCAGGCGCCGTTTAAATACAACAGAGGTCCGACCTCATATGTGATGACGTGGCAGTCAACCTTGTCCGCTCGTACCGGGGGTTGTATGAAATGTGTCCACGTCATCGGCACGAGTCATATCGTGTCCATGCATACGCGATCTTAGCGCAGGTCACAATACAGTGCCCGAGCACACGCGATTTTAGCGTAGGTCACATTGTGCCTCAATTTATTACATCTGGGGAAATCTATTACTCGTCTTTGTGAGTTTAGACAGCATTGTACTGATTGCAACGCTTTTTCTGATGATTTATATATCACCGATTATACAGGGATTGTGAATGATTGCAATCCAGCCGGAGGAATAATCTCAGCAGCTGTTCTGTACTAATGCATTCATCGGAGTTATACTCATTTCGACGATTCGAAACCCATGTCATTTGTAGTGATGACAACTCACATGAATATATAGGGGTTTCCTCAGAATGCTTTTATGTGATGTCAACATATTATGAACAATTCACTTGCATCCTAGGACGAAGGAGTTTCGCCTGGAAGGTTTTGCATGGTGGTCACCCAACAGTTATCAGCTGTTATTCGGGTGCCACATTCTGCCTTCAGTACTGGGACTATATCAACCAGTCCTACAGCGATGCACCTGTCCTTCCCACTCGTATGTATGGCTAAAGTGCCAAAGTGTATCAGGTGGGATATATATATATACATTATATAACTATCATCTTCTGATCCAAAGATATGCAATTAAGCATGGTATCAGGTTATATGTTATATATATAGTTAAGCATTCCGCCCTTACTCGAAAATGTAAATGCTGAGCAATAGTCAACTTATAGTCATTGGGATGTAGTTTCCCATCCGAGTTTACACTTTATTAGTGACGGTGGGTTTAACGTTGTACAGATTTCAACGTTACTTGTGGATGCAGTGGTCGTATCAAAAGCAATCCATCAGAAATCGCCATATCGGAATATAAAATGGATGTGTGTGTGATATATATATGCTGTGATATATATAGGCTGTCCCTGTGGTACCCTTCTGGCGGGTACTGCCTCTTTGAGGGCGTCGGGAATTCGTCTGCGGCTGGCTCTATTTATGTCCAGTGCCTTGGGGCTTTTTCACCTGCCGGGGGACTGGTGGTTGACAGCCACTTTGTGGGGTACTGGCGGATCGCTGTGAACGGGGACGGCCACTGGAATGATTTGGATGATGGGATGTGGCTGTCCCTGTGGTATCCTTCTGGCGGGTACTGCCTCTTTGAGGGCGTCGGGGATTCGTCTGCGGCTGGCTCTATTTATGTCCAGTGCCTTGGGGCTTTTTCACCTGCCGGGGGACTGGTGATCGACACCCACTTTATGGGGTACTGGCATCTCGTTGTGAACGGGGACGGCCACTGGAATGATTTGGATGATGGGATGTGGCTGTCCCTGTGGTACCCTTCTGACGGGTACTGCCTCTTTGAGTGCGTCGGGGATTCGTTTACGGCTCGCTTTTTGGGAGTGTCTTGGATTCGTCTGACGCTAGCTCCCTCTCCGTGTACAGTGCTCATGGTTATTACACATGCCGGGGGACTTGTGTTCTTTGACCTTGATATGAAGTACTGGCGGATCGCTGTGAACGGGGACGGCCGCCGGGTGGAAGTGGGTTTTGGGAGGCGGTTATCCCTGTGGTGCCATTCTGGCGGGCACTGCCTCTTGGAGAGCTGGTAGATTCGTCTGTCGTGCTGCGAGGAGAGGCAGAAGGTGGTGATGTACACCTTCTGTGTTTTCCCTTGAATTTTGTGGGGAGCACTTAGGTGCCCGCATGTTTCCTTTTTTTGACATGGGGTGTCCATGCTGTGTGGTGTGACTGCATTCATGACATAACCATGGACCAACAGGTCCCATCCATCGACCGGGAGCCACTGGGGGGCATGCCAGCAGGGTCCGCTTACTCCGTAACCCAGAGACCAACAATTGTTTGGCGACGATCGGTCACATCGTATCATCTTTCCATGCTGCTTTGCATTTGGGTTGGGAATATGTATGCGTTTGTGGTATCTTGTCACGGCCCCGCCCTGCTCTTGATTTGCTTTTCACATCCACTGGGATGATGATGGGCTGGCCGTTTTGTTGGCCGATCTCATGCCGTTCAGTGTGTGAGGTATATATATATATGTATATTGTACATGTATTATGTTTGTACATTGATATAATGAGGTGAAGTATATATATGGTTCCACCTTCTTCCCCCCTCAAGGAAGTGTGAATTCCATAGGCAGTTGTCAAGTGCCCATTACCTCATTAAGCAGCATACAATTCTCATAGGAAGCAGCTGTACAGTTATTGGGTTGTTGCCCGATATATTGGTCATAAATGTGCTGATTTCAGCATGACCAAATTGCCAAATATAGTGTATTTCACTATTATATAGTGGCATTTTAGGGTGTGTAGGGTTAATGTGACCCTCATCACCTACATTGACTTTAGGGTGTTACATGATATCAGTAACACCTAAATATATCAAATTTAAGCAGTATGAACATTTCCTGAAGGAATGAAGCAGAACTGCATTTAGCATGTCACTGTTTACCACGTGATACCTGAGAGGTACGTTACACCCCCTAGTTTTTGCACGTGATTTTTAGGGTGTTACATGATGTTACAAGTGCTCACAAATTTTTGCATATACCATTGATAGGTAACAAATAGGATGAGCAAAAAAATCAGACTCGAATTTTCATTTTGAAATTGTACGTGTGAGATTTTTACCCATTTTCACCACTTTTTGACATATTTGTCAGTGTATATGAGCACTAGGTGTATACTACAATGTATATAGTGCGAGAACAGGTGTTCCGCTCGGTGAAAACGAACTGGCTAAGCTCCCATAAACAGTCCGGCCGAGTGCTTTTATCATGCATCTCGGAAACCCGGATAATACGAAATAATGACTGACAGTACAGTACTACTGTACTGTCATCCTAGCTACTAGCGGAGTCACGGTTCCGATCAGAGACAGGTCAGGCTAGGGGCTATCAGAGCCCATAATAATAACCCTGAACCTAAAGTCCAGCACACCACCCGGAGCTGTGACCGTAGCTAATAGGGCTAGGCAAGCGGAGCTAACTAAACAGATAACAAACAGCACTTCACTGGAAACAGATATACTTTTAGCTGGGTGCCCGGGGACTTGTCCCGGCACAACCCACCACTGCGGCTAAGGCTAATCACACCTCCAGGATTTGAAATAAACCAATCTAGCCACTGTAAAGCTGGTCGGCAGAGCCGAGTTCAGCAGACGGATCCCAAGGCAGGAAAACATCCGAAGTAAGTTGAGAAGAGACATCATAAATGTTGACACCACCAGACCCAAGTGGGTCAGGCGGATCCCAGAGTGGAATGGCAAAATCATCAGACTGGTAAGTAGCCGAGGTCGATTGAGAAAAGACCCGCGGCACATCCTGCAGCGGCAATGACGAAACAGTAAGCACCGTAGGCGGGTTAAGAGAATCCAGTAGTGCTTCATGGGACCGTAGTGAATCGTAGCCGTAAGTGGCTCCGGGCTCAACCAGGCCCCTGACACCACCGCCGACCACGAGGGTCGGCATCGCCGTAGCACTGAACAGAAACGTAGCCACCATGAAAAGAGTGAGTGCAAACTCACCGATGCCAAATGGCCTGGAGCCTCTGGGAACTCCGAACCGACGAAACGCTGCAGCCGTCGGCGGTGCACCCCCCTCAATTTCAGTCAGGCAGACACCAGGAGGGTAGTTGGAGCCCTCCCCATCATCATCGGAGTCACAGACTTCAACAGGCTCAGGGTCAATGTCAAACCAGTCAGGGTGGACAGTGTTGAATGTTTTGAAAGAACTGTCAGCAGGAGCCATTGGGCCGAGAGCCAGAGAGGCAGACGGCGGCACAAAGGTGGCACGGTTGACTTCATGCAAGTCAACCGGCTCATCACGCACAGGTGCAGAGGCCCGCGGCAGCAGCCGCTTGTCAGTGGCCGGCTCAGCGACACCACCAGCAAGCGGACCGCTGACCGCAGCAAATGCAACACGGCCAATAGAAAGATGCTCATCAGGTGCAGACTCAGCAGAGGCAGCAGCATCCTTGAACTGCTGCAGAGCCGTAGGCTCTGGAGCAAAGGCATGCGCAGACAGCTCACAGATTTCAGGTTGCCCCACGAGAGCACACAAGTGCTCCATGGACCCTTCATCTCCAGCGTCATAGTACCGCTGGAAACGAAGGGCAAGCACGTCGGAGTCATAAGACTCGACGGCTTGGCAGTAGGATGCCGAGATGGACAATGGGTGAATGTCCCTGTGAGGACACTCACTGAGCCAATGCTTTGACCCAACGGCGCGGCACTTTTCGTGCCTGCACGTTGGGACAAAGGTGCCAGACCGCTTGTCAAAAGCCACCTCCGGAGAGGTGGAGTGAGCAAGCGGCTGCACTCCAGGTCGGTGGAAGTTGCGCGGAGTGTGCTTCCCATGAGGCGGCTTGGAGCCACCCTTCTTAAGGGAATCCACATCCCGCTGCAACTTGACCAACTGAGCACTGAGCCGCTCAATGGCCGAAGCCAGGCCAGTGTCAGTGGTGCAAGATGCTACAGACATGGGGCGCCCTGCAGTGCGCTTGCCCGAGAGCCGCCCGCAGCGGTACTGCTCGCGCACGCGCGCCTGCAGGGTGAGCAGACTAACAGCCGCACGCTGGTCAGCTCGAGCAAACGAGTCAACCAGCGTGGCGTAAGCCGGCCCAGACAGAGCAGAGAGGAATTGTCTCTTAACAGCGTCTTCGGGCAGCGTCGTCAGACGCTGTGCATCCCGAAGACAGCTGTTGAAGAGGCGAATCCCCGCATCAGGGTCACACTCGTCAGAGACCCTCACCTCAAGCAGCTCAGTCAAAGCATCGAACGGAGTCGACGCGTCAGCAAGCATACGCACCACCTCCAGGGTGGCGCGTTTGCCATCAGCAGGAACATCCGCGCCAGAAGCCTCCACCCAATTACGGGCAGGAGACCCTGGCGCAGTCAGCAGCAGCAGCACAGAGTACAAGAGTTCATTGGCAGCAGGCAGAACAGGGGTGTCAGCAGCAGTCAGGTCAAACAGGGGTGCGAATGCCGTCGACTGCAACGTGAAGAGCTGCTGCAGCTCGGATACCAATTGAGAAAAAATGTCCGAAGCTGATGTCTCGTCCCCACGGAATTTTGCAGCTTTGTCGCCCAGTACTTTCGTTGCTGCGGTTTTGGAACTTTGAACGTCAAATGAATCTCTGCGCAACCGGTGCACAAGGGTGGCAGCCGCAGTCGAAGCTTCTGACGCAGCCGAATCCAAATGCGGAGTCGAGGGCGTGGCTGCGTTTAACGCTCCAACATCATCAAAAATTGTTGCTAACTTACGCGCCCTAGCGCGTGTACGTGGTCTCTGCGGTGTATCCATTTCCAAAATGACGGTGAGATGGGGAGCGTGGGCTAGTGTGGCGGCAGTAGTCAAATCAGTAGACGCAGCGGCCAATTCCTGCAGAAGTCTCAGCGATAAAAACAACATCAAACAGGTCATGAGCCGATTGGCTAAAAGTGGTTGCGACCCACAATACGCGGAATGCCCTCTCCACCGGCCAGGTGAAACGTAAAAAGAAGCCATAGCGAGCGACGATACTGCTGCCGAAAAATGTTCCAAACTGATCTCCACCTCAAGGAGAGGCCATACTGCGAAAAGGTCAACTACTGCCTAAGGGGGCGCCCACCCCATCTCTGTGTCAAAACTTAGCCAATCATGGCAACAGCTAGGCGCTGTGCCATCAGAATTACCGGGAAAGTGGTGACGCGCATAACCTGCGAGAACAGGTGTTCCGCTCGGTGAAAACGAACTGGCTAAGCTCCCATAAACAGTCCGGCCGAGTGCTTTTATCATGCATCTCGGAAACCCGGATAATACGAAATAATGACTGACAGTACAGTACTACTGTACTGTCATCCTAGCTACTAGCGGAGTCACGGTTCCGATCAGAGACAGGTCAGGCTAGGGGCTATCAGAGCCCATAATAATAATAACCCTGAACCTAAAGTCCAGCATATAGTTGTTACACCTCTGTATATATCTCACCTGAATACATGAAATGGAATTTGACATTTTTCATGTTGGTTTGTGAAGATATGCATATGGTCAATTTTTGGTACATTGGGTTTTGCTGATTAAAATCCATGAAAAGTGGACCAAACACCAATGATATATATGTATAGGTGTATCAACTTTAAGTGCAGTCACTTAAGTGATAACTTGTCAGTAACCTATCATCTACTTGGGCATATGGCGGTGCACTGAAAGAGTATCAAAGTGATATTTTCATATTCCAAGTAAATTAGAACAACGCTTGATAAATGAATCAGAGCAGTGTTTACAATAACCTCTATCAGCTGTCAATATGATTACTGATCTGAGAGAGTTACATGCATTTGAACTGGTCAGGACTGTATCAATTGTCAGAATGCAATGTAGAAGTTGGTGTTGCTCCAGCGATAGTAAAGGTATGGACAGTGTTCAGCAGTTACCAGCTGCATTATGAACACCGTATATTGCCTTCGGGTCTGGAGATATTCTCCATCCAGCCCTACAGCATGTGGTTTTAGCCTGTTTACCATAACTATCGCCATCACTGACATCCAACACGCACATGTGTTTGTTGGATGGTATCTACATTATCATAGACATGGTTGATATCATAGTTGATCATTTCACTTACTGAATCAGTGAATGTCAACATAGTGTCAGTGATTGTGCATTATGCAGGTCCTTGCTGATTTAGTACACTAAAACAAATTCGGATTTATCATATAAGATGTTCTGTATACCATTGGACAGCATGTAGCTAGTATGATATATATCAATTTGGTTAGTAAGTTGTAATCCTGCATATCTCATCATGATGAATGACGAGTTGATTGATATATTTCACACATGGCTCCGGCGAGTATTCCTTTCATTGATCAACAGTAGAACAGTATTCCATCCCAAATTCTGCGTCAGGAAATACTGAGCTAATTACTGTCTTAATGATCATGATCGGCACCTTATACCAAGTGGGTTCATTTATAGCCTACACTTGCACAGCAGGTATGCTATGTGATATATTGATGCAACATCTGGTATATATGTAAGATGTACATATCTACAGTGTAACATAGTTGTATTGCTTGTTCAACCCCCGGTTCCATAGGGTACAAACCTATGGTCGGTTAGGCGCGGACAAACAGTCACCAAGTCGATCGACAGAGCTATATGGTGATTTAAAGATAAGTCCTTACTTTTTAAATGTGCAATACTTCCATGATACACTGTTGATATATGCCTATGTATGCCAACTGTTATCGTGATCAAGTTGGATGTATACATGTGTGCATATATGTCAAACATTTATGACCAACCTGATAATTATAACAGTATGAATGGTAATATGTCGCAGTATAACATGATGGTATTGTGCTGCATGGTGTATACTGCATGTATGGTGTATGCTGCATGGTACAATATACATATGACTGCACAACATCAATGTTCATCTGATGTTATATTATGCGTCCGACTGCAAACATTGTATGTACATTTGCCAGTATTCGAACAAACATCATTTCTGCATGCTATGTGCTCGCGTCACATATATTGAATAGTGCGCTGCATGTTGATGTATTACGAATCATGCGCCCTCATCGCGCGTCCCCTGAGCATGATGAAATCATAGCAGGTGCGCATATCCTGACGAGCTAAATCATCGTATATGCGCGTCGGCGAGCGATTTTTGCAAATCATTTGCAATAACGAAATTTTTATGTGCGTGCGCTGCACTGAACAATTAGTGCGGAAAGCGATCATATCGCTGTCGCCGATGTATGTCGCCGCGGATAGCGAACATCGCTGTCGCCTGTATGTATGCGCGAACCTGTCACACACACAATATACAGTATACAATATATCTACTGCTGCACACACTTGTATGTCCTCGTTCGTCGCGTGGACGGAGAATAACCACTGTCAAGGTTGATATTCAACCTTTCAGACTATGCGGCTGCTATTGAACAGTAGCAACTCGCAACAAGTATTTGGTGGGTATGAGTGCAGTCTGGTATCCAGAGTCCCCTGCTTGAGCTCAATGCTCTCTCATATACCTCAATGTCCTCACACCTCATAGGCGTTACCACCATCGGGTTGTGAACCCGAGAACATTGGGTGAACTGACAGTATCGGCTGATCGAATTAGCCTGTTGATACCCGCATGGTGTTCAATTCATGCTTGAAGCGAAGACGCGTCCTTTCAGAACAGTTTGTTCTTCAAGAACTTGTCTTGCTTCATCATCGAGATTCCGTACTCGGCCTCTCGATGACAGATGTCACTCATGGTGAGTGGATGACAGATATTGCTGGAGTTGACATTCAGTCCGAGCTCAGTCATCAGAGTTGTCATCACCGACCCGTCGTGACCGCAGTCATCACCGACGCGACCTGACCGCTGTCATCACCGATACGGCTCGACACCTCTGACTACTTCACTGACCCGATTGTCATCTCCTCTGATCGAGTTCGGTTGTCACATGAGACAGAGCACACTAGCTCATTTCGCATCACACTCAGCATACTAGAACTATATATATTATATCTTCTGTATGTTGAGGGAGATTCTGAGGGCGAAACCCTGAGCGTTGCAGTGCTTCCTGTTTGACCTGTCTGCTTACTGACTGGGTCTTCTCGCAGGTTTGGCCCCACCACCGGCCTAAGGCTAGGAGCCGATTATGGTCGGCTAAACGCTTAGGGAAGCGCCAAGGGGCGCGCCATCTAGGGATCATGAAGTAAAGTAGGCAAGTAGTGGTGAGTGAGTGGAATCGTACGTTCCGTTTCAGCGTTTAAATTAGTTAGGAAAATCCTGGGACGGCCTGATCAGCCGTAGGGACCCTGACAATCTCGCGCGAGTACTTTTCAAAATCGCGAGACTGAACGACGAGCTCCTCCACGCCATCGCCACTGACTGCTAACTGTGTTGTTCTTGCATCACAGGCTTTCTTCTCCCTTTTTTTTTTTGGCACCCTCTTGGTGCTCCTGTTGTGAAATTTGATTGCTTGCTTGCTTATTATCCTGTTAGGGATTGCTAGTGTTGCCTTTGCTTATAGTTCTTTCTTTTGATTATCGAGATGTCTTCTACTCCGTACGCCACACCGCCAGTTCTGCCGAGACGCTTGCTGACGCACCCCCCAGGGGCTAGAAAACGGCAGCTTAAATTCGGTGCTCTAAATGGCACACCGACGCCAGCGGATGCTCCGGACACGTCAGATTTGTCAGTGTGCAACAACCTCGCATGGGAGTTATTGCGCAAACCCGCGGAGTTTGATGCATTACTCAGCGTCATCAAAGGAAAATGCGTCGAGCCTGGAGACGTGGAGAGTCTGCGAAGACTTGGAAATTCACTAGCAACGAGAAGAATTCTCGTTTGCTTTTGGACATCCTGGTTGAGCAACTCGATTCCAGGCTCAGACTCGTTCACCCTAAGATGGCGTTGATGTTCGATTTGCAAAACCACGGTTTGGAGGTTCCGCAGAAGGCGAACCTCCTGCTGTTGGAATTGCTCCAGTCGCTTTGCGCAGGAGACGCCTTGCGTGTCCTGCGTAAGGCTGACAGACTCTTCCCAGGGGATGGGAAGATCGCGCTTGTTCACCTCGTGAGGCACGTTGTGCCCGATCACGAGGAGTTCAGCGCTGCGGACTTCCTATTCGCTGGTGACAGAGTTGACCTGAGGGCTGGCCAGGACCCAGCGGACTACATCGACGTGTTCCAGACTTCTCTGGACACCGTTGAGTCTGACTTGGGTCCTGGGTGCACCGTGACCATCTCCGAGAAGGCACGGATTGCATTGTTTCTCCGTAGGATCTGTCCCGTCTTTTATAAGGCGGTGCATGATGCCTACACAGAGGAGAAGCTCGACGCTGACTCCTCGCTTTCCTTGCTGACCTGCTTCCGTGAGACACGGGCAGTGCACAGGAACGCGGGGACGAAACTCAAGTCCCCACTAACGGCTGCTTTCTACAATGATGCAGGTTCGCATCACGGCGGAAGCCGTGGTGCACATGGCCGCAGGGGAGTCTCTGACCGCACCTCTTCCCGTCAGTACATTCCGCCTCGTCGCACTAACCCTTTTAAAGGAATTGGCTCTGGTTACCGTGCAGGAGTCTTTCCCCGTAAGGGTGGTAAGACGGGCGGCAAGGGCAAGCAGAAATCCGGCAAAGGCAAGGGCAAGGACAAGTCCCGTGTCGTCTTTGATCGGCAGACCCAGCAGTTCCGAGGGGAATGCTGGACCTGTGGGTCAAAGGGGCACAGGGCTGCCGACTGCCCGAAGCTGATGTCGGCTCATGCTTTCCACCTAGACCCGAAGCTGCTTGCGGAGCATGCTCGGACGGAGATCCTAGCCGCCCAGTTTCAGACTGCCTACGAGGAGTCTGAACAGGCACTAGAGTCCTTCTGTCTGTTGCACGGCACCCCAGCAGTTGTCGGGTACCAGGAGGACTCGTGCTCTGACAGTGAGAGTGAGGAGAGTTCTCACTCCGCCAGTCATGAGCACGGGGACTCCGATGAGTCTGACGACGATGGGGACTGGGACGGCCTCTCCGAGGCTCAACAACAGGAGTGGGACCGCCTACAACAACATGCGGAAACCAAATTCCAAAAGTTCTGTGCACAGTCCGAGAAGGTCTCGCTGTCACTCGGAAGAGTGCACTTCGGGATGTTCCGGACCGGCACAGAACAGAAGGCTTGTGACCCCTTTCCCACTCCCCCCTACTTGCTGCCTGACATCCCTGCTTCTGCACCTGCCTCTGCACAGCATGATGCACCTCTCGAGGTGTCACAGCACTCACCACAGTCCACGGCTGCGGTGGTGCTCGCCTGTTGCAGAGAGTACCACTCCGGCCGGACACAGCAGACACCGCACGGGTCAGCTCTTGTGGATCATGCTCCGCAGGACCGAGCAGACTCGTCGGTGGTGTCTGCTAGACTGTTTGCAGCACAGTGTGAGTCACTGTCCTCGCCCGTCCACCACACGCACACCGTCCCTGCACTCACAGAGACTTGTTCTCTGTTTGCAGGAATGACGGTGATGCAGGGTGACAGTGAGGACAGTGACATGTACACGGCACCGGCATCCACCGAGCACTCTTCCCCACACCACACTCACAGTGCATCTTTGATGAGGGAGGGGTCACGGAGCAGTGCGGTGCCCCCGCCTGCTTCCCCCCTGTCTGCTCCAAGGAAATCCCTGGAGCAGGTTCACTGGGAGCGGGTGTGGGAGGAGGACTACAGGTCCCCTACCGTTTGCCACGGTAACCTTTTGCCATCAAAGAGTTCACTAGGAGCTAGGGGTGTAGCCCCTCTGGTGACGCCCCCGCCACCTGGCCCTCCTGACTTGTTGCTGTCTGATGCAGGCTCTGCCGTGTCAGTGTCCCCACCAGCCAGTGAGCACCGGGTGCACACTGGGGGCACTGACACGGCCCCAAACTTTAACTCAATCAATCTTGGAGGTCGCCCTACAGAAGGGAGTCTCTTCCCCTCTTTCCTTCAGCAGTGTCCTCCTGTCCCCGCTCCGGTCCATGAGTCGCTTGACCTGACTAGTGACACGCACATGTCTGACACACAGGCACCACCTCCACCGCCACGGCGTGTCGGTAGAGGTGGTGTCTCTATCTTCCGGTGTGCATTCATGTCCTTTGCCTTGTTCACTTGCTTCCTGGCAAGTGCTTCGGCGGAGGCCCTCTCAGCCGCAGCACCTGTTCAGGGAGTGTGGTACGGATTGACATTGTGTCAACCGGGGGGGGAGATGGGAGGTGGGCAAAGCAGTACTGCAGTCAGTCAGTACAGTCAATCAGTCCAGTCAGTCCAGTCAGTTTGGTCTGGGGATGGTGGTTTATCCGATGGTGGCTTACCTGATGGTGGCACTGGTATCACTCCTGATTGGTCTGCCACCCAGGCATGGTTCTGGGTATTCCTCTGGTGATGGTTCTGGGTATTCCTCTGGTTCCGACTGGTATTGGCAGTATGACTCTGGTCAGCACCGCCACTATGGTTCTCCTCGTGGCTCCGACGGTTCCCCACCAGACAGCTCAGCCCAGATCTGTCTCCTTCAGGCGCTTGAGAAGCGGCGCCAGAGGTACAGAGCAGTATCAGCTCTGCTCCTGACAGCCTTCCTTGGCATAGTCCTGACATGTCTCTACCAGAGTGTCTATGAGGAGTTCCTCGTCGAGGCTCACTTTGAGGCTGGTCACCACCTGTCACCGATCTCCGCTGTCTGCAGCCCTGTGACTCAGACTCCGCTCTACGGCGCCATGCAGTATGTAGGCGACACAGCTCTGGAGATGTGTACCTGGTTTGGACTATTCTGTGCACCCCCTTCAGTCATCTTCTCCCAGGACCCCATGATACATCTGTACTCTATCACCGGTTCTGACACTGATGGCATTGTCTGTGACTCCGGTGCAACCGGCAATATCACCGGGTCCAGACACAGGATCACTGACCTTGATACCAGCAGGACCATATCCTTCAGTACAGTCATGACTGGACCCGCTTCACGGACTGATGGCACTGGCACACTGAGACTGATCGGCAGAGACATACTGACTGGTGACATTGATGAGTATAGCATTCCTGGCTGCCATTTCAAACACGGCGCCAAAACCCTCCTGTCAACCCGAGTTATGCTCCGGGAGGGTTTCTCATCACCTGACTTCATCAGTATGACATATACCCATCTTGACTCTGGCCGGATATACTCTATCATTGATGATGGCACAGACTATCTTTGGGCAGAGCCAGAGTCAGCAGATGTCAGCTTTCAGGCCTTTCAAGGCAATAAGAAGAGGCACAGATCAGGGGACCCATCCGACTGGATGTGGTCCAACATTCAGTACAGTGCCTGGGCTACTACACATGGGTCTCCTACGGCTACGGCCAAGCTGGGGGAACCAGCCTTTGATGTCTCTATGTTCGGCGACTCTCTCCCAGTCGGAGAGGGCAATAATCACCCTGCTCTGCAGCACTATCACAGTTAGAACAGTATATTCTCCGTCCAGTTGACTGGTTATTACTTCTATGCTAATCCACCATTCACTATATCTATTCTGGACCGCCTTTTCACTAAAGGCAATGCTGACTTTCCTCTGGACCCTCATAATACTGTATATTTCTGGATAGTTCCCTATATGCCATCTCACCGGATCTGGCATAAGACCTGTACTATGGAGGTATTACATATCTGGCCTACTGGTACTACGGGGTTATTCAGCTACCTTGAGCGACACACCTACACCTCCACACACCCTCTCACCCCAGCTGGTTCTGAGGGCGAAACCCTGAGCGTTGCAGTGCTTCTTGTTTGACCTGTCTGTTTACTGACTGGGTCTTCTCGCAGATATTATGACTGCACATGTCATAGTCGACCGTACTGACAATACTCGACGACTGTATGTCATTATAACATATGACATGACATGACATGACATGACATGACATGACATGACATGACATGACATGACATGACATGACATGACATGACATGACATGTATGACACGTATGACATGTATGCCACATATGTCATCGGTCATATCCCTGACATGTACAGTCATAATATCTGTTATCCACTCACCATGAGTGACATCTGTCATCGAGAGGCCGGGTACGGAATCTCGATGGCGAAGCAAGACAAGTTCTTGAAGAACAAACTGTTCTGAGAGGACGCGTCTTCGTTTCAAGCATGAACTGGACATCATGCGAGTATCAACAGGCTAATTCGACCAGCCGATACTGTTAGTTCACCCAATGCTCTCGGGTTCACAACCCGATGGTGGTACAGTAATCAATCACTTTTAAGAAAACCCGACGTTAAGAAACCAGCCAGCGTTTGGGGGTACCCAACTCGATGAGTACGGTCACTAGCTTTTCTCTCGACAAGTGTTAAGAAATAAGAGAATACGGTTAAGCTAAGAAAATGGGGGTGCCGGGGGGGGGTACCCAACTCGATGAGTACGGTCGATCGCCCGAAATCCTTGTTTTCTTAAATATGAGTGATTACTGTAACGCTTATGAAGCGTGAGGGCATTGGTATATGAGGAGCATTGCGCTCAAGCAGACACTTCAGGACACCAGAGACTGCACTCATACCCCACCAAATATCATTGCGTGTTGCTACAGTTCAATAGCAGCCGCATAGTCTTTAAGGTTGTATATCAACCTCGACAGAGGTGGCATGGGGCTCCTGGCTGGAGCATTCTTTAGGAGGACCTGAGCTGCTTGGCCACAGTTATCTGACCGATGTCGGACAGACTGAAGTCATCCACTCTCAGGGAGCTCCGGGGCATTTTTGACTCTCTCCGGGCATTTGATGTTGCTGGCAGGCTGAGTGAGGGGGAAGAGGGTGCTTGTCATTTGTGACAACCAGGCTGTGCATTTTGTCATTGAGTCTGGCAGTAGGCATCAGGAGCTCCAGGAGCTGGCATTAGCGGTGCATGGTTTCTGTGCTGATCACGGGGTGATTTTGTCCTCCCTTTGGATGCCCAGGGAGTTTGAGACCCGGGCTGATGCCCTCTCCAAGATCAAAGACCATGATGACTGGATGGTCAACCCTGCAATCTTTCGGTGGGCTGACCCGTGGATTGCCGGGGGGTGGAGGCACACCCGGGACAGGTTTGCAACTGATAAGAATTGTCTTGTTTTTGACAGTGCAGGTGCCCCGTCTTTCAACAGTGCTTGGCACTGTCCAGGTACGTCTGGGGTTGACACCTTCAGTCAGACGGATTGGCGGGAGCACGTCAACTGGTGCAACCCGCCTTTTCGGATGATCGGGAGGCTCCTGCTGTTTCTGCAGGCTGAGAGGGCTGCGGCCTCCATTGTGGCCCCGGTCTGGACTTTCCAGCCGTGGTGGGTCTTGCTGTGTCCCGACGGGGTTCACTTGGCAGACTGTGTGGTGCAGTGGACGGAGCTCCAGCCCTCTGCGGACACCTTCCTCCCTGGCCTCGGAAGGGCCAATGAGGGGGGGGGGGGCCTGCCGGATTTTCGGGTCCTCCTCTTGCGGGTCTCCTTCGATGAGAGGGAGCCTGCAGGCCCCGGTCCCCGCTGTACCTTGGGAGGTTGCAGGGCTTGTGACTGGGGTAGGGGTATGAGATGGGGGCTGCCTTTCATGCAGGCATCATAGGCACTGGGGAGCAGTGGGCTGGGCTGCAGTTCTCCGTGACGGACCCGCTGGAGATGCAGTTACGGGCGGACATGCTGTTGGCGGTGTCTGGCACCGGCCGGGTTCCATTCACATATGTGTCATATGTGTCATGCAAGCTGGGCTATGTAGCCACAGCTGAGTAGAAAAAGAAAAAACCACGCCCGTCGGGCGTATGATTAGAAAACCTTCAAAACACTGTCGTGTCACCGCTACCGCTCGCGTGTCGCTGTCGCCACGCCACGTTGGTCGTTCGATCGTTCGTGCAGGCATGTTTCGCCTGACCACTCTCAAAACTTTTAACGGATTCTTGTCGTATGCTGTCTGAACAAATAGCTCAAAAGTATACAAGTAGACTCGAGTTTAATTTCACAGTTTGGAAATGTTTTCTCGAAGCTTGAAGGCATTTGGCAGGGCTGCAAATGTTGCAATCCGGCAGCAGCAGCAGTCATTTTTCACAGCCAGCTCAGGAACGGTTGTAGCGAGCACTGCGAGGTGCCTGGCGGTCCCTTCGTATGGGTCCGCGCTTACTACGTTTTCACAGGAGGCCGGCCTCCAGCCTCGCTGGAGTGCGTCCCTTTTATTTTCTCACCCTCTTAAAACTATCCTTATGTGGTCATTAACGCATAGTTTCCTTTCGGTCCTATGTCCAGGTCCTTAGGATAAACTTAAGATGTCCCTGCATACTGCGGTTGCTGAACACTATTACCGTCTTGCGCATTCATGATCCGAACGCTTTTATAAACACGTCTGTAAGTCGTTACTCTGAATCGCTGAGCGTTTGATCCAGGCCGCTCTTTTGCCTCGAAAGACGACGAAAAAGATACCCATCCCGACTTCCAGGCGGTACGTCCATTTTGCGACCTTTTGTTTACGCTCTCAAGCTTCTTGAGTCTATACACCTGTCAACAACGCGCAATGCACATATCACTCACTTCGCGACGGCACCCGTTCGTATTTTCAGCATACGGGTGATGCTGCGAGAACTAAGTTGTTCTATTTCCCCAGCTCGATCCGGTGACCTATTACACCCCGAGTGTTTTTTCCCCTTTAAGGCGTTTTAGATCTTATATCCTAGTGTAGGTTAAATTGTGATATTCACATGGGTTCGTGGTCATTTCGAGCACTGGAACTTGTGAGGTCCCATAGCGATCCACCCCTTCTGTGTACATTCCTCTTCTGAGGCTATGTACTCCCACCTTCTGTTGTACAGGTCCAACATACCGCAGCTACTGAAGATGTGAAGGAATACATCCTGAAGGTGCGGTTGAAGTCCCCTTCATATGTCCTCTCGATTTGCGTCGGTCGCTGGAGTTGTTTGAGCTCAACACAACTAATCCTGCGGTCGCGTGAGCGCAAAACTTTTTAGGCCCACCACGTCGGTCGTTCTTTGTTTGCGCTAACTACCAAGACCATTGAAAGCTCTTTCAGGTAAAATGTATTTTCGAGACGGATAGCAATTAGTTAGGCTGGGCCTTTCCTGACAGCACGTCCCTGCTGGTTTCCTGTCAACGGACCCTTTCTGGAGGGCTCTATTTGCGCTGACTACAACGAGCATCAAAAGCTCTTTCAGGGGAACGGATTTTCGAGTCGGATAGCAGTTAGCTAGGCCGAGCCCTTCCTGACAGCAGGTTTCTGCTGGTTTCCCGTCAACGGAGCCTTTGTGGAGGGCTCAAATTGGTCGAGCGTCTACTCACCTCCTGGATCTGCGTCTGTACAACCCGACTGTCCATGCCTTTTCGTTCCCTTCGCCGGACAGTAGCCCGACCTGTAGGGAGGGATCGAGGAAGGGATGTAGGCTTGTCAGACCGTTCTCCCAAGCTTAACCTAAGCACTCGCTGCAATACAGGGTCCGTGCAGCAGAAAGTGAACAGTGCATTTCAACTTGCGTCGCCTGTAGCTCTGAGCAACAGGACAAGGCGCGGCAGGTGGTCAAGGAAAACAAAATCTTCATATTCATGAAGGGCAACCCTGCGGCGCCCCAGTGTGGTTTCAGCAACATGGCGTGCCGGATTCTGGATCACTATGGTAACTTTACAACCCCCTGCGTAACGCACGGTAGGATAGCGCGATCGCGGCCTGAGTAGAAAATCATGGAAACCATGGGACGCATCAACAGTCGTCTTTTGAAGGCCTAAGCACGCGAGCTTACTCCGTCGTGTTGATACGCGCGAGCACTGCGAACACACAGGGCATCCTGCTCTGCAGAGAGTGGTGTTGGATACCTGACAGAGCCGCCTTCTACAGGGAAGCCTTATGGTTCTGCCAACGTGCTTGAAGACCCCGAGCTGCGACAAGGCATCAAGGATTTCTCGTACGTGCCACCCCTCGTTGACCTATTCAGATCCCTTGGGACTTGTATTTCGAAATCCCTCTTTCTATCTAACCACGGGTCACACGAGGGTCACACGAGGGTCACACGAGGGTCACATGAGGGACTCGCTTCCCTTTTGACTCTGACTCTTCCGAGGTAAACGCACAACAAAGGGCAGCCCCACTCATTTTGCCCGGGGTGGCGTCTTAGACCAGCCTGTTTTAGCTCTAGTTTGTGGCATGCACGCTAATCACGAGTCGAGGAGGTGCCTGGTCAAGATATGCTGCCTTTCAGCTCAGGCACGACACACTCTGACCTTCGGCTCAGGTGCCAACTTCAGACGAGCCGGATGCGATTTCAGGCCCAAGGTCGAGTCAAACCGGGCACGACTTCAAGCGGCACGGGCTTGAGACAGACTGTCTGCAACTTCTGGCGTTGTCGGCTACAGACGTGCAGACCACGCCTTCTTGCGGTGCCGTCTAGAGACAGGCTGACTACAAGCACAGGTGGTGTGGGCTTGAGACACATTATATATGAGCTCAGGCGCTGCTTGCACCAGACCCACTGGGTGCACGAAGTAGGAACCACACAAGCACAGCAAACTCGACCTGCACGGTCCCATACCTGCTCAGTTTGCTTTGCTTGTGCGGTTCCTACACGGTGCACCTCGACTGAATCCGGAGGATCACTCTCACGCAGCCGTCCTCCCTGAATCTTCTATAGAATTACGACTGGTCGGCTATCAGGGCGAGAGTCGGCTATGAACGCGATGAAACCGAGTTTCTGCTGAGTGGATCCACCGGCTACTCTCAGCTGCAGCTTGTGAACTGTTTCGGGATGCAGGGACTGGCAAACGATTCCGCAAGTGTATGTCGACGGTGAGTTCATCGGAGGGAGCGACATCTTGAGATCCATGCACGAGAGTGGTGAATTGACTGAGATCCTCGGAGCGCCCACGGGGAACTGATCGCTGTTATCTCCCTTGTGGACACTGTGCCAGTGCCATACCGTTCCCTTAATTGTACTTTCCGGGCGAACACTGTACTGCTCACTGTCCATATTTTCAGTTTCGTCCAGCTGCATTGTTGAAGTGGATAAAATGACATACGTCAGTTTGAAGAATGTATCAGTAATTGACTACTTGTATTTACAGTTGTGAATGATAAATGTGAATAATGCTATCATGGTGTATGTAAGTGCTAAGTAGAGCCTCACAGTGGGCATGAAATATGGTAAAACGGGTCCCCATATTCCTCTGCAGTGATTCAGGATGCACAGATATGAGCACCAAATATGGTTGCTCAAGTACGTGGTCTGTACTACTAGTAGGGTTAATCCACTATTGAATGTCTTGATTTACAGGATTATGCTCACTTTCATCTTTTGAATTGAGTGCTTCCTATGGTGCATTTCTTTGCTGTACGTCTTGCAGACCCCTTCCTGGGGCTTTAGCCTTTTCAACATGTCCTGTGTTTATGGTGTGTGTGCTGTGGTTTGTTGCATTTCCTATTGCGTCTCCCAGCCCGTGCGCAGCATTGCCCAACATTAACAGGGTTGTGCCGCGGCAACAGCCTCACTCCAACCCCGATTGCCGCTGCTGGTCGTCATCCGGCAGAGGTTTCACTTTACAATGTACGGTACCCAGTCCTACATTTTACACGCAACGCATCGATAAGTTTTGCATTAGGTGCATGTTGTGGGCATGCCAGTGTGCGGAGGCATATATAAACATATAGTTCGATATATCGGAACGGATACGCCGCCTAACAGTGGAACCATACTAGCAAAGCGGGGAATTGATGCGGAGTCGAGCCTCTTAAAAAACGCGCGAGTACAATACATGCTCGCAATCTCCCTCACTGCGAAATTTTGACTTACTGCGTGTGACTCGGATCGGTAAAACACCGTCGCGTGTTATGCTTAGCGATATAAAGCGACGTATGGCGCTTAGTCATCTCATGTAACAGGGCAGATTTTGTCCGAAACCTCTTAATAACACGACGATCGCTCGTCGACACTAAATGTAAGTCGTTCGAGTATGATCCCAGACCCCGGCCCGTCACGGCAGTCAGATCACGCGTATTGCTCGTTTCCCTACGGACGCACTTCACAGTTCCGAGCGGGTTTAAAGTGTTAAGGACTGCCTAACACAATGTCTAGCGGGAACAAGCAAATTACAATAGAGTAATTCACTTTCAAATTCGAATAACGCTGAACTGCTCAATTACCTTTCATAAGACGCGTCATAACTTGGGTGTTTAGACACATACGTTATGTTAACTTATACCAGCTTAAATCATGTCTTCGTAAAACGCTGCACACTGTCATTTCATTTGAGCGCGGAGTGTTATCGCCGATGGCGGGCGGTGACCCGTGATCGACACGGGCAGATTATGGGGTTTACCGTATATGAATAAAAGAACACCTAGCTAGTTGTAATTCACCGTCGGTCGAAAACACTCAGCGCGGGAAACAGCGTAACGGGTGGACAATTTGGTTGGAATAGAAAAGTGACAATCCTAGAATACAAATTTGAATTCTTAATTCTGGAATACAGATCTGCCTCAAAAATTCTTCCGCCTTTCAAGAATGATATTTTCCAAAATTTCCCCCACTCGGGACTTGTGAACCACTTTGGTGAGGTGGCCTCACCAAAGTGGCTCACCAAAGTGGCGGTTCATAAAATTCACACTGCTGTAACGCGTAATGCGCTGGGTATTCTGAATTATTTATGACGTTTTTGTATATAATTTATATTTGGGAACTACCGTTTTCCCGACACAACTGACATGGCAAGAGAAATCCAGCGCAGATGAATATGGCAGTTCGATTAGAATATTTTTCACGGCTGAAATCGCTCGAAAACCCATCATGTGTTAAGTACGAGAGCCCGCCGCATTAAGCCCCCCCTTAAATATTCTCTTGTCGTGATTATTACTGGTCATACGAGCCTGGAAAGGTCCAACGTCCAACTCTATAGCCGATGTGGCGCAACATCATTCACGCCTTGGATACATTACGTGATTCATTAGACGGGCGAAATTCGGAACTATAATCTCATTCATCTGAACCGTGCACTGAAAATATAGTAATATCTGCATTTAATCGTGCGTCCCCGCGAAAAGGTTGAAGTGGGGTACGCCACATTTATTGGGTGGCATATGACTATACGGTGGCATATGCTTTTTTGTACGGTATGTCATTTTGAGACGCAAAAGATTTGGTTTGGTTTTTGACAGATTCACCTCTCGCATACGGCATACGTATGATACTCGCAGTGTCACTGTCCCATTTTACAGCAGATGTCGCTTTGAGCATTTTGCGATGTATAGATGTTATTTGTTAACTATGTAATTTCAACTTAACGCGGAACGCTCTCTCTCTCGCAGTGAGACCCCGTACAGCCAGGCGAAGATTTTTAAGATTGCATGTTCATCTAAGTAAAATGTTCCTATCTAATATTATCACATATTTCTCAGTCAGGGGGTATTCATCGCAAAGAATGATGACCCCTTTCACTACTTTTGGAAGTCGCGAAAATCCTAAGATCCCGCTCAACATACCCACATGACCGCGCCGGCCCTTAGCGAGAATTGTGGTTGGCCATTCAGACCGTACGAATCAATATTGAAAGATAACACATATGAGATAATATTTTGGTAAGCCGTTCCCTCATCCGCAGCGCATACTTGCTTGCAAGCGAGCGCGCAGATGAGGGACGAAACCCTAGCGGAAACGTGGACGCGGTTGACATCCGCGTTTTTGCTAGGGCTGACAGCGCGCTGTCAGATGCTCAAAACGTGTTCGTTATGCGAATATGATATGTGTGGTACGCTTGTGCTATGCATTGTGCTTTCATGCGGTGCGTATGTCGAGCCGTTCACTCGATGCGTGCCCACCCCCTCCCTTGCGCGGCGTTCCAGATCCCAGATTATGCACGGATCTCGCGCGCGCAAAAAACATGTTGTTCCTAACACACCTAAAAATAAGTATGCAAAGTTTCGATGCTTGCGGTGTATTGCTCAGACCTCTAAATCAAGCTGCTGGACAGTGACTTACGGGTCCGTAAGTCACTGTCCAGCAGCAGCTTGAGGTGGAGTTCTGAGGGAAACAGGTGAGCGGATTATGTTTTGTTCGACGTGAGCACGTGACGGAGGCTAGACACGTCATCATACCACGGATATGCGAATGGAAAATATGAAAATTGAATTTCACCAACAAATATTTTAGTGAATATAAACCTTTGGTATATTCACTACATCGCGGCCAGATTATTGGCTGAAAAAAGAAATTCCCACACGACTTTTATTTATTGGTCATAGAGACCACAGGCTTTCGCTGGAAGCGCTTTCGCGTTTTTTGCTCTTTTTCCGCATTTCCCCAATATTTCCCGATATACATATATCCCTTTGGCAACATTGTTATAATAATTTTTCGAGGGACGGTATAAAATTTTCAGTTTGCATTTTAAAATTAAAATTAAATTTTCTATTCTAGGATTGTCACTTTTCTATTCCGAAATAATATTTTTTCGCAGCGTAACTCCGCTGCGTACAACAGCATCAACTGTGTGTGTGTTTTTTAACGTAGCTCTCCACGAATCTGGTTCTAATTCGTTCCAGCCAGTTGCCGAGCCATTGTTTTAGCCTTTGACCAGCCCAAGTAGGGGGCGTTGATGCCCTGTGTCAAACCATTGTTGACACGTGGCAAACTGTAGCCCCGCAAAGATTACGCGTACAGTACCTGACGGTCTGAGATGTGCTTCATAAGAAGTGTTTCGTGAATACTGATCCTCGGATCCACCGAATCGGTGTATCAATCGCGGGGCAGGCGACTCGGACAAAATAAACAATTCCACTCCACGTTGATTATGGGCATACGTAGCGCCGTGCGGTACGACAGTAGATGACAGCAAACGCCGCAAAACTATATTGATAATATGATGCGTTTGCATGCACGTTCGTTATTTGGGTAGAAACTAGAGTTCAAGATCGCGTTCGGTAAACGATGCACTGCCGACACCGGCATCTAGAGCTTCAAGGAGAGCAATGTACATAACGTATTTCCGCCTTATATTATTTGGAAGGGACTGAGCGTTTTTTTTTTTTTTTTTTGGGGGGGGCATCTCTCATCATCGTACCGAATTAGATTAGCCGGTGTGCGACTCCGTGCCACTCCAGTGACCCACGGCGACGCTAATAACCCGACCATCCATACAATACGTTGATACCGGCGATGCACTATTGGCCACTCCACTATAGTGTGTAAGGTACCGATGACAAACTCTTGCAACACCCCGGAGATTGTTATCAAATTATTAAGATGTTAATCAATATCCAAGCAATTAACATAACCCATCTAGACTTCTGACGACGTACAGAAATGAGGTGAAGCAATGGTGGATGAAACCCCAACCTGGAAACGCTGTTACGCACAAACGTTTTCCCATTTCGAGTAAAATACTAAAAGTTACTTCAGCCAATTTTGCAGATGCGGCTTGCAGCAAAAAACTGTTAATATACTCGTGACGCTGGGACGTGGGGGCTCAGTACGATTGGTGAAAAGTATAAAAGTTGAATGTTGATTGGCGGCAAAAGTCAAATGGCCCCATCCCTGGCAGCACCGACTAGCAAGTAGCAGGCTCGGGACATCAGTACCCGGTACGGAGAGGTAAGATGTTCAGAAGCAGCTCTAAGAGATGGCATGGCAAGTCAATATGATGGTTGTCATCACAAATCGCACAATACGGGGTAGTAAGCCCGACGGGTTGAATAATGAAAGCAGTACGATGGTTGCCATTATCATGAGGGCTCTTCGTTTTAAAGAGCGTGCACCAACAACTATATTGTCTGGAGTGGACGGAACATCGTATACATATAAGATGCGTGCCCCGAACACAGTCGTACAATTATATACGAGGTCGTGCCGTGCCGTGCCGCGCAGTGTCGTGCCGGACACCATCGTGCGTATCAGCATGGCATAATTAGTACACTTCAACTGCTGCCACATTTCAATTAGATGTAGTATCTATAAAATTAGCCATGGCGGTCACTATTGAAGATCCGATTCCGAACGATTTTTCATTGCACGATCTGTGTCGGCAGGCTCGTGGAATGGATGTGCACATGTCAATCGCAAAGCCGCGCTTCCCGTCAAAATGGATGGCGCTGTTTCGGTCACAGCGGATCGCGCAGTTGGCACTCTAGCGAACTCAGCAGATGATTACAACTGCGAACCAAAACTGACCGAATTATTGCGTTTGATATTTAGAATTATCGGATTTTTATTTTTTAGAGCCACCATCAGTTGACACGTCGGATGCTATATGTGTGTTATCAGCTGAGGTGGCAAGTGATAACAGAATAATATTCTAAAGTGATAACAGAATAATATTCTAAAGTGATAACAGAATAACATTCTAAAGCGATAACAGAATAATATGCTGAGGTGGCAAGTGATGACAGAATATTCTAAAGTGATAAAAGAATATTCTGGGCCTATAACAGAATTTTCTAGACTGATGACAGACTAAAAGTGCTAAGGTGGCAAGTGCTAACAGAATAGAAAACTAGTGGAAAATACAGCAATTTCAAAAATCTCGGCGTCCAACGAAGTCCTGCGTAGCAAATTCTGGTAACACAGAATTCCGAGCACCGTGTCCAATTCATTCATGCAGTGCAGAATCCTGCACCGCAAGTGAGGTATTGGCTTTGCTCACGAAACCTGCGAAGCCCAATTGCCGTGCTCAGCCATATATGTGCTTCAAAGTCATGCACAGACATCTAGGTGGTGAACGGCGCATAATTATCAAAGCAAACAAAGCGAACTTCAGCAACATCACCTATTATGGAAGGCATCATCAGGATAAAGGCGCACCTGCTCGTAGGATCACCACAACCAAATGGCAACTCCTGCCACGGACACAAGCGAGCCAGGACGGAAAGTATAAGTATCTTCGGCATATGGACAACAAATCGAAAAGACAGTAAACAGCAAAGAAATGCTCCATATCTCAGGAAAGTATATGCAGGATGGCGGATAGTGCGCCGTCGTAAAGCAGAACTACGGAATACACGGCGATGCCTGCGTACCACAGACAATCTGGTATTTTTGACTCTTTGAACCTACTTTTAGATGTCGTTTTTTTCTGCTTTTGTACTTTTTTTAAGACCAAATTTGGCATCACACGTCATCAAATCGCATAAGCATATTCTTGACACGACATGACACGTCATCATACCGCACAGTGAACCGTTGACACGTGGCACTATGATATGTGTTTATTGAGTTTTTTATCTCCGCCGGCAAGGTAATTGAACAACATAAGAACGCAGAAGAAGCAATCAACGGAGAGAGATATCCTTTTGGATTGGGTGTGTTCATAAACACAAGCCCCGCGTCAAAAAACGCGGCTATACAGCTATCATCACACGGGTATTGTTGCACGAACGTTGTCTATTCGTTTATTTACAAGTATAATAATGTTTGCTAGTGTTAGTAGTGTTACTATATGGTTGCCCATAAATGTTCGATAGTGAATTTTCCGTGCCGTGCCAAATGGTCATGTTGTCTGCCGATTTGATACAAATGACTATCTACATGACTTCAAAGTAATTGCCATCATTATTGCTCCAGACAAGACAGAGAGTTGGCGGCATCGCATTGGCACATCATGGCATTTAGTTGTTGTCTTCAGTCTTCCATTATTCGGGATCATGCTTCTCAACGAAATAATGATACTGCAACACAAAGTTTGGGAAAGCATCGGGATTCAGAGCTTTCCAGATCCCGGGTTTGCCCGCCAACACTCCTGCATCGCACTGTGGGCAATGGCCATCCATTATTTTAGCGTAGCAATCGCGTAACGCCTGTCGTCGCCGATTGTACCTGGCTCGAATAAAGGGGAGAACATTGTTTAGTAACACGTATTTTATATCAACCTTCGGGCAAGCTAGCTGCGCATCCATCTTCTTGGAATGTTGGTAGGAGGTGGGTGGATGGTGAGCGAAAGTGATAAATGGATAGCGATGTCGCGAAAGCAAGCTTTATATGGTGTGTATGTGTGTGCCGATTTCCCAGCCTGTCTAACCTATTTCGTACGTAAAAAAACAATATCGCGGTAATATTGTTCTTCGGTTTGACGATGAAGTTGTTCAAGTTGGTCGGAAGTCAAAGAAGATCTGTCATGTGGCAATCCCTCTTGTACCAGCATTCTCTCTTGTACTCGCCTGTTGTACCTGGCCCGAATGAACGGGAGAACGCACGAGCTGAAATAGTGTGTGCTTAATTTGTCAACTACCGTGCGAGAGTGTGGACTAGGCATTCTTCTTTGAGCGTGGGTAGGAGGTGGGTCGATTGGGAGCAAACTTGAAAAATGAAAATGCATAGCATCGGAGCATCTCTATGGTGAGACAGGCACTAAGTAAACATAGGTAGTAGCATGTCACGACCTAATATAGATATGTCGCAAAAGCCATAAGTCAGCAACCAATGGTCATACATCAACATAGTATAGCGTTACTATTACATTGCAAAGTACTTAGTATTACTGCGAGGCAAGAGATCTCGAATTAGTTCGTTCCACGCCTTTCAGACGCCGGAAACTAATGGTCTAGTCTTCAGCTCACAGTATACTCCGTCTTTGTCATCCATTGCTTCCTGGCACATGAATATTACGTAAGAACAACGCATACACGCGAAATGTTCGGTATGATCATTTATCGCAACAAGATGCGAACCAGCATTAAACCATATGCGAACGTTTGCAGAAAGGTCGCAATAATCGCATTTCATGACGAGTTTGCCTTGTGGCATTCAGGTAGCGTTTGGGCTAAGTGTGGTCAGTTGTTAGTAGTGCCAAGCTGAAAAGCGTGAGTTGTGAGGACAAGGTGAGTGCTTTTATACCTGCTCAACTAAGGCAATCGTAACGGGTACAGTACTCTTCTAAAGGTGTCGTTTCGTCATTCTGGTAACACGAAACCAATAGGCGGACAACGTCGACTGGAATAACCATTAATCGCGGAGTCATCCACGCTTCACCCCCTGCATATTCAGCGCGATCGGGATAGCGTTCCGGCTGTGCCAATTCAAAAAACAGATAAAACCGAGTTCGCCGGGTAAAGCGCCACATAGCCATTATCAGATCATGCCTGTGAGCATCGGAAACAGGGCGGTTTGCCATCGTTCTCAAATTCCACTGGTGCAAATTGCATACGGGGCATGGTCGGTGCACCATCTCATGGCGATGAATGGCATCTACATCGACACTGGCACGATTCCGATGCACACCAAACCTTAACACTGAAGGCATCACGATTTTGCAGAGGCGCGTCGCTCACTGGTAGGAGGTGGTAGGGGTGGAACGTTTGTGAGCGAAAGCAAGAAATGAATGCTAAGTAAGAGATAATGAGCTTTTATATCTTAGTCGCCGTCGGAGTCGGACAGCAACTGTGGGACTTCGGTATCCTGCCGGAACTCGCAATCCACGCGGTCGACACATATGTATCGATGTGGGTTACTAGTCACTCGCATAACACGTGTATGGTACAAGCAATGGTATAAGAACACCGATCTTCACATTTTTTTTATAATCATTGTATGTTACATTTTTATTACACAGTGGTTGTTACGTTCCAGATGTACTTCGTATTCTATTCCAGACTAATCGTGCATTCACTACAGGGAACCCGCCGACGGATTCGAATCGGTTGAGTCTGTGTCCCAATTATAGCCATGTTCCGAATCTGTGTCCTCGTCAGCTTCTGCAAGCTCCCTCACACTATCGCAAGCCTCCCGATCGACACAGATGTAGCGGTGTGGGTACATGTTAGTGTAATGTACGTATGGGAACGTTGTTATGGGAATGTGATTGCAACGTTCAAGAACTGTCCTTCGATCGAGAACCGCAATCCTGGCAACAAGCCTAGGTGTATAAGCGAGCATAAAATATATTGACATCTCCATCATAGGTAACTTATTGCGAAACCAACCGTTGTACCAGGCCCAACCAATGGTGATCGACCAACCATCTACGCCGGAGTTCGGTTAAATCGCGATAGTTCATACCGCAAATCCAACGAGACCAGTTGCGAAAATAGGACGCCTCGCCGCGAAAGACATGTAAGTGCATATTGCGGCAAGCCCTGTCATATACATCGCCATCCTGCCATTCCAGTGTTGAATACTCGTCAGGCCCAGCAAAGTATATCGCAAGCGTTACAGGGAACACTGCCCGTCTTCTGATTTGTGATGTGGTAAAAGGGCACGCGTCATGGTGCTCAGTGCGTAGTCGTGATTCAAGAGCCCACAGAAATCGCTCTTCCACCCACACGTGCAAAAGGATTCCTCGCGTGAACGGCGTCTTTCCCGGATGACGGGAAGAACGCATCTGAAAAGGAGAAAGTGGCCGTGGGCTGGCATCAGGTGCGTGGCTCTCAGAATGGTAGGAGGTGGCAGGGGTGGAACGATGGTGAGCGAAAGCAAGAAATGAAGGCTACGTAAGAGGTATTGAGCTTTTGTACCTTAGTCGGAGTCGGAGTCGGACAGCAACTGTGGGGCTTCGGTATCCTGCCAGAACTCGCAATCCGCGCGATCGACACATATGTATCGATGTGGGTTTCTTAGTCACTCGCATAACAAGTGTATGCGACCTTCCGCAATCATCGCAACAGGGCCGGTCGTATACACGATCATAGACGAATTCGTTACCATCAGCGTCATAGTCAAGGAGGTTGCGAAACCAACCGTTGCACCAGGCCCAACCAAGCAATGGGGATCATATAACCATCGTCGGTGGAGTTCGTTTACATTGCGATAATTCATACCGGAAATCCAACTAGTCTGGTGAAAGTAGGACGCCTCATTGACTCTTGAGCCGCCGACGTCGTCGTTCACAATTCTCCGAGGATGAAAAAAATGCCGCGCAAGTGTCACAGGGAACACAATAATATATGCGGTAAATGTGACAGAGATATCGAGGAATCTAAGGCGTACTCGTGTTTCAAGGGCCCACAGAAATCTCTCTTCTACCCATGCGTGCAAAAAGCATCCTCGCGGGAACGGCGTCTTTCCCGGATGGCGGGAAGCACAAAACGGAAAAGGACAATGTAGTAGTCTGGCATCTGGGTGCCTCGCTCACTGGTAGGAGGTGGGGTCTATCGTGAGCGAAAGCGATAAATGAATGCTGATGAAGAGATAGGCAGGCTTTATAATGTGTTACATTTTACATACGTAAGACATGTTACATAAAAAGTACAACTCTCACCCTACTATGTCCACTACCCTTCGGTACATGGGGATGTACCCAAGGGCCTTAGGTACATAACGATGTACCTAAGCCGTACAGATCAAAGCAAGGCCCAAATCCGACGGTTTGTGCCCCTTGTAGTGACAGTTAACCAATAGACACCCTCTTCTATCGATCCAACATTCGTATCCGATCCGTACAATATACGCTCTGATGCATTCAAAATCACTCTTTTTGAAGAAAAACAAAAAAAAATTATGTCAAAATAAATGTTTTCCCGTCATATTTGGCAAGCTCTGCATTTTCCTCTCTGCGAACGTTCGGCTGGATTCTGGTAGTAGACCTTGATGAAATGTAATTCATATGTAGTTGGAGAATCCAAAAAAAATCCGCGCTAATGACCTTGCTCGCGGTACGTATCCAACATGGTCGCTCGTCGCGCAATAGGGCAGCTTCTCCAAGGACGCGAAGTGAAGGCACACGCTGCAGCCTTCAGCTCCAAGTGGAGTTCCGCAAGCGAACGGCAGAAATCCGAAAATAATTGACAAGAGCCTTCATTATGAGATGTGTTAAATTAATTTACATGCAAGCCTCTAACCACACCTGATGAATATCGTTCACTCGTACGTGCGAAACCCTAAGGTGGAATATCGATTTTCGTGCATGCATATACTGTGGGATCAGTTTTAGGTGCCTACAACCGCGTGTCGAGTGAAGGCGTGCTTGGGTGTTTAAGTGCAAACCCCTGAAATCACAACTGCTCTAAGGGGTGTTAAATACCATTGTAACAAATATGTATCGATACTCATCATTTAGCGGTCGTACACATGCATCAAACGCGATGTACCTAACTAAGGGATGTACCTAAGATTTTCGGAGTTTTGAAAATGTACATTTTCTGAAAATTGTCAATATCGATGACCTGCCTGGACTATCGTATTGAGCTGAATACCATAAACCAAATGCTTCAGGACCAAAAGGGACATCTCATCAACGGTTGAAATGGGCCACACGACTCCGCGTCGAGAATTTGGCTCACCGCGGCATTAAACGTACATGTATAGTTAGGTGCATCGCGATGTACCTAAGCGTGGGTAGTGGACAACTATTGTCAAACGGTCATCTCACAATGACACAACCTCATTCCATATCCAAGACTACGTGTTATTGGTTTCTTATTGTTATTATTCTACGTGCGCCTCTTCAAAGTAGCCAGCGGACCACAATGTGTGTGCGAGGAGCTTGGTGTCATCATCTGCGGGCACACAGAATGCACAGGTGGATTATAATTTGTGGCTAGGATGATAGCAAGACAATCCTGCGCAAGAAAGGCATACCTGGCCATCAATCGAGATTGTCGGGGTTAAAATTCGGGCGACTCTGCAGTTTTAACATATGGCGGCCATACAGATGGCGGCCATGATACGCGTTCCCAAGGATTCCTTGGGCGTTCGAACAATCTGAGCTCGCAAATGTGCGGTCGTGCGATGTAAAATCATATTGTCGTTGGAATGTTGACCTGTTGACCATCGATGACTTCCCGAAAGGATTGGAGGGGGCGAGGCTTGCCTAGTATTCAAAGTGGCTGCCATTATCGCTACTCCCGTACCCATGGGATGGTTCGAAATCGTAATCAATCCATTCATTGAGATCATTGTAACCTCCATATCCCAATCCATATGCCAATTGTGGTCTCAGTACGGCGCCGGCTGCAACCGAAGCGTGCACCCGTACACCACACGTGTTAATAAATATATGATCGATGGATTCCCACAAAAATAATGGACGTGGGCGAGAAATATATTGAAGGGAGGAATAACCTACTACAGATCGCGGGTGGTCAAAACAATCGACTACCATGATCCAACTACAAGAACTACAATAAACAAGTGGATTTTAAGTCATACACGCAGGATACAACGATACTATTCGTTTTTTAGGGTGCAAACCTTCATCTCCGGATATGGCAGGTTCCCCTTTGGGTTGGGCGTGTGGCTCCAGCTTGTCGTTCGTTGACATCGTTATTGGCTGCTCTACTTCTGCTGCGTTTGCCCACAGACCATCAGCATCTTTCTCATGAAATATGGGGGTTCCTGTACAAGCACCGGCAAATACGGAGCAGCATCATACTTACCGGAGTTGTTTGTCTTTTTCACTTCATCATCATTCTGCGGAAAGCGACACATGCACGCGCTGCTTCTTTCTCGTTTGTAAACTTGCATGCCTTGGATTTTCGAGATCGTTCGAAGGAAGTCGGCATGGTCTAATGAGCAAATGAGGCAGAGGTCCGATGTTGACGGGTGTGATAGTTGATGAGCGATTTTAATCGTGCGTGGACAACACAGTTCATCATTCTGCGGAAAGCGACACATGCACGCGCTGCTTCTTTCTCGTATGTAAACTTGCATGCCTGGGATTTCCGAGATCGTTCGAAGGAAGTCGGCACGCGGTCTAATGAGCAAATGCGGCAGAGGTGGGTTGAGTTTGACTGTGAATTGTCCATAATTGTTGGAGGTGGGTGGCCGTGCTCGAAACCGAAATATGAATGCGAACGAAGAGAAACCACGCAATATGTATAGCACGGGAAACATCCTGAACGGGTGGTAGCTTGTACCCACCAGAGCAATCTGAAAATATGTTTTATTCACACCACCCGTAACTGCCTGATATTTTGTAAAGGAAAGGCAAATCATAAAGTGAAAAGAGTGAGCATCCTGACGCACCCTGTATGCACAAATAGGGGGGAAAAGGGAATCATCCCAAAGGCACCAACACACGCTGGCACGGTCCATACACGGGCACAAGGGTGTGCCACTTGCTATGAGAAAATAAACAGCATCCCCACCCTGTACACTAACTTTAGCACCAACTGGAATCGTCCTGACTTGTTAACATATTCCATATACATAGGACAACAAGAAAATAAAGGTCAAAATGATACCCAGCATGAAAGAAATAAGAAACTCAGTAAGTCTAATACTATACCAGTCCCTGAGATAGAAGCCCAACTGGTTGAGTATTTAATAGAGGTGTGTGCAGCCTGCTCAAAGTTGATTCAGTGGCAACATAACACCCTGCTGGAAACAGCTGCTCAGGCAGTGGGGACCCGCTGCCGACGGTGAAACAACGGATCACTAAACTCGGATATACGAACGATATATACCCGAGATGAGTGACACAGGCTGACCACCGAAGATGACATACAGGAATGACACTAGACTGTACGAACTAGTCGTAGCGTCAATTCCAGCACACCACCTCATCTGAGGTGGACCAGCTAGTGACACTCACCACCCTAGCTACTAGAGTTTCCAGATAAATGTCAAGATGTTAAACTCTAGGAAGCTAGTCAAAGTCACAGGTGGCAAGATGAATGTACAGGCTAGCAAAATAAAACTTGCTAAGCCTAAGAATTGCTAGTACCATTCTGGTTTGCTAAAATTAATGCTTTGCCAGCTAGTGGTGGGTGAACCCACAGTTCTCGCCTGTCTGCATGTGATGGAGAATGTAAAAAAATAAGTCTGCCTGTCGGTTTAGCTTCTAACTCTGTGCGAACTGAAAAGGTCTCTCGCCCGTAAGTTGTTCGTCTTAATCTTGAAAAGCTGCCCGCAAGTGGTGAGAAATAAATAACACTCTTCTGTCCAAAACTACAGCAAGTGGTGGAGAATGCAAGTGGGAGCACCGCCTG
Organism: Cymbomonas tetramitiformis; assembly: GCA_001247695.2. Lineage (NCBI taxonomy): Eukaryota > Viridiplantae > Chlorophyta > Pyramimonadophyceae > Pyramimonadales > Pyramimonadaceae > Cymbomonas > Cymbomonas tetramitiformis. Next base: position 23,528 of record LGRX02026690.1, on the reverse strand, counting down.
TCTGTTTAAAGAAAATTAATAGTAAGCACCACCAGAATCGTAACCAGCATCTTCCTCATAATAAGAATCTTCATCATAAAATTCTGCACCACCAGTTCCATCGGAATCGTGGGCTCCTGCCTCCCAGGCAGCCCACTCCTCTGCGGTGTAGACATCCTCATCGTCCACAATAGGCTCACCCTCAAAAGAAACTGTGCCCACATGAAACTCACTCTGCGGTAAAAACTCTTCCCCAAGTGGGGCCTCGAAACTTCCGCCATAAGAATCCTGCTGAAAACCTGTGTCCAGCTCGGAATCCCGTTCCAATCGATCGGACGAAAAATGCGGAGCGGCCAAGTGGCCATCTTGCTCCACTTCCTCCTCACAACTGCCGCTGGAATCATCGAAATACCCAAGTGGGTACTCCGATTCATCCTCATCCTCACTAGGCAAATACTCCTCATAACTGTGAACGTGGTGGGCCCATAACCTGCTGGAAACAGCTGCTCAGGCAGTGGGGACCCGCTGCCGACGGTGAAACAACGGATCACTAAACTCGGATATACGAACGATATATACCCGAGATGAGTGACACAGGCTGACCACCGAAGATGACATACAGGAATGACACTAGACTGTACGAACTAGTCGTAGCGTCAATTCCAGCACACCCAAGCAAATGATGGGCAACAAAAGGAAGGCAGGTGCAAATATTTCCAGAAGGTTGATAAGTACACAGAGGCTTGTCTTACACACGTGAATTGGCAACACATGGTTCACAAAGACTGCAGTAATAACTCACAGAGCAAGGGGCAAAAAGAGGGAATATGCATAAGACGAATGTGTGAACAGATATATAGAAAGAAAGATAAAACAGCAAGCCCCCTAGACACACAGGGAGATGAGGGAAACCCTAAGGCCACCCTAAGCAAACTGAGCACCAAAAGGCCCCTGGGGGGAGTAGCACAGAAAGGTTCGATAGGAAAATTCTTGGGGGGACTATTTTACAAATGGACAGTCAATACACAAATTTCTAGAAGGAACCGGCGACCTTCGGTATTTAGCGAATTGCTCCAGGAGCTCTACGTTAAAATACGAAGTTTCGTGAAAACAACCCAAACGGGTAAATATTTTGAGGGGGCACTCAGCGGACATACACAACCAAATATTGAGGAAAACGGAACTCAGATATGCAGTGAGGAGGACATTAGGAGGCTGCGGGCGTATGTAACGCGTAACGAAAGGGGCAATACGGAAGGGGGAACATGCGAACAAAGGGGGTCCACAAAGAGTAATGGCCATGATAACAACTCACAAGGCAAGCTGAAAGGCGGGAAGTTGATTAAAACAAACTACTCGGATATATACGAGAAAATGAGAAGGAACCCTAACCCGAAGGGGACATACCTACAGGAAAAGGGTGGAATATGGGCACATGACGGCAACATTGGACAGAAATATTTTACACAATGCCTACAAATGGTGAAACGCGGAGGTGAAATGAAAATAAGCATGAATGAACGACATTGGACATTTAGCGAATTGCACCGGGAGCTCTACGTAAAAATACGAACTTTCGCAAAAACAACCCAAATGGGCAAATGTTTTGAGGGGACACTCAAAGGACGTACACAAATAAATATTGAGGAAAACAGAGCTCAGAAGTGCAGTAAAGGGGATGTGAGAAGGCTGCAGCCGTACGTAACGCGTAACAAAAGGGGCAATACGGAAGGAGAAACACGCGAACAAAGGAGGTACACAGAGAATAATGGCCATGAAAACGACCCACAAAGCACACTGAAGAATGAGGAGCCGATTGAAACAAACTACGCGGCAATATACGGAAAAATTAGAGGAAACCCTAACCCGGAGGGGACATACTGTACCTACAGGAAAAGGGGGGAACAGGGACACATGACGGCAAAAATGGACAGAAATATTTTGCACAATGCCTACAAATGATGAAACGAAGAGGTGAAATGAAAATAAGCATGCAAGGACGACATTGGACATTTAGCGAATTGCTCCAGGAGCTCTACGTTAAAATACGAACTTTTGTAAAAACAACCCAAATGAACAAATATTTTGAGGAGGCACTCAATAGGCATACACAACTAAGTATTGAGGAGAACGGAGCCCAGAAATGCAGTAAGGTGGAAGGGAGGAGGCTGAAAGAGTATGTAACGCGTAACAAAGGGAACAATACGGAACGAGGAACACGAGAACAAAAGAGGTGTGCAGGGAATAATGGCCATGATAGTAACTCACAAGACGCACTGAGAAGTGAGAAGTCGATTAAAACAAACTGCGAGGCTATATATGAGAAAACGGGAAGAAACCCTAACCCTGAGAAGGTATACCTACAGGATGAAAGGGGAATGACAGTACATAGAGGCAAAACCAGACAAAAATACTTTACACGATGCTTGCAAATGACGAGATGCGGAAGGGACATAAAAATGAGTGCGAACGGACGACATTGGACATTAAGCGAATTGTGCTGGAAACAATTCGTAAAAAATCGAAGTTTTGCAAAAATGGACCCAGGGGCGAAACATTTGCAGGGGGAACCCCAGGGGGGGACACAAAAATATAGGGAAAGTGGCGAGGCTAGAAAATGCAGTAAGGTGAGCACAGGAGGACCACACACAAATGTAACGCGTAACAAGGAAAATGACACGAAGTGCGGAGCGCATGAAAACTGGCGGAACAAGCGAAACACAAACAGCGCACGGGGAGAAAGCTGGCAAGAGATGGACTGTACCCACGATAACGTTACAATGAACAAAGTAATACTTGTAATTTGCGCTATAACCACGGTCCTGACAAGCAGTAACATTAGAGGACGAAAAAGACTAGACCAAAAGCCAACACAAAATACACAGACAAAAGAATGCAAGAAGATTAGCAGGAGGATGGGGGCAGGGGTGCGGAACGGGACACAGGCAGGGAAACATGCTAAGCGCGATACACAGAAAAAGAAGGGCATGGCAACAGCCCCTACGTTTCTGGACGCGTGCAATACATCGTATTGAACACATATTGCAGGCATATTGCACGCGTATTGACAATAAATGTTCAATACAATAAAAAATGTTACAATATGTGTGCAATATCGGCCTGCAAGCGCTCCAACATGTGCGCAACATAGTATTGCAGTGAGCCCTCATGTATTGGAGACATATTGAAGTTCTGATGCAGAGAGTTATTTCAATATGCCTTCAACACATGTGTAGTATAGGGTTGGAGACATGCACCATGCATGTCGCAAACACTATGAAGGCATGTTGCAGACATATTGCTCACATATTGTATACATATTGTAAGTCAACATTCAATATGTTGGATACACACTGCGGACCTACTGCATACGTATTGAACATGTAAATTCAATATGTTGTATATATATTGCGGACCTATTGAATATGTATTGAAACGGAACATTCAGTATGTTGGATACATACTGCGGACCTATTGCATACGTATTGAACATGCAAATTCAATATGTTGTATATATATTGCGGACCTATTGAATATGTATTGAAACGGAACATTCAGTATGTTGGATACATACTGCGGACCTATTGCATACGTATTGAACATGCAAATTCAATATGTTGTATATATATTGCGGACATATTGCATATGTATTGAAACGGAACATTCAGTATGTTGGATACATACTGCGGACCTATTGCATACGTATTGAACATGCAAATTCAATATGCTGTATATATACTGTGGACCTATTGCATATGTATTGAAATAAAAGTTGCCTATGTTGGATATATACTATAGATCTATAGCATACATATTGCACATTTGCAACATGCAGTGTGTTCACTATGTTTCCACTATGCGTATGCTATGCGAGATAAACAAAATACTCGAGCATCTTTACTACGATTAACATGTATCTAGCTAGGCAGAAAGGAATACGAATGGGACTATCAAATTTTATCATACCAACGAATACACAAAATTATGTTCTACTCGTGCACTTTCTATTTATGTCTATTGGGCGCACCTTACGGTGGGTTAACCCACCGTAAGAGGTTTTCGGAAACCGCATGCTGGTGCTAGCATATTGTGACAACTTGGCAAACCCATGCTTTTTTGCACACCTTAGGGGTTATATTAATGCATAGACTTGCAAAAAATACGAGACATATCGTATAGGTGTGTCTTATATACGCCCTAGTACCAAGGGGTCAAGCAGAAAAATGCCCCAAATCCTTACGGTGGGTTAACCCATTTTTTCATCTATGGGTAGATTTTAAGAACGCAGATCGCATCTGGAACATGCATATTAGAATTTTTCTATCATCTATGACACCTAGGGAACCTCTCTTAGATGGGGTTCAGTTATCATCTGATTATAGACGGAATTCTGAGGCGGTTTACACGAGGGGGTATGGCTTGAAAAATGCACTGAATATGTATTTTTCAGGGTGTTTCGTTGTTTTCGCTTGCGGTGGCAAGTTTTTTCTACCCTGTCGGCGATCTAGCGGTATATTTTCCATTTCACATGGTGGATATGAGTCTAAAGGCAATGTGTGTCACGCGTATGACCCGATATAATGCTTCAGAATGATAATAAATAGCTAAGACCTTAGGGCATGGTTAACCCACCGTAACGCCTCGTTACGGTGGGTTACCCCACCGTATCCCCAATAGACATTTACAATACGCAACATAATGTTTCACTCGTGCACTTTCTATTTACAAGATGCCAACCTAAAATCAATGTATTCATCTAGAACGCTTGACGGGATGCTTGAAGTTGACGTTGTACTCGAGGCGGTCGATTTCCTCCATTTCGCCCTCCTCGAAAACAGCCAATCTGAAAAGGAAAGTAAAGAGCCAACACTTAGTAAAAGCGGAAACGCACAAAAGAATATTCTATTGAAAACATAAAGGACTTATCAACCTAGAATGTTTGAAGGGATGCTTGAAGTTGACGTTGTACTCGAGGCGGTCGATTTCCTCCATTTCGCCCTCCTCGAAAACAGCCAATCTGAAAAGGAAAGTAAAGAGCCAACACTTAGTAAAAAGCGGAAACGCACAAAATAAACCTTTATTGAAAACATAATCAACAACCGAGCAACCTCAAATAAATGCGAATATGAACGCGAGATGAAAACCTAATATGACTTCGCCACGCGAACGTTTTCGCGGATCGAAAACGAAACCAACCAACTAACGTTTAGTAAAGAAGAAAGAAATTAGCGGTCGTCAACGAAAGAAGCAAAGGAAAGTAAAAGGGGATGTGGAGTGAGTTGGATTTGAACCAACTATTTCGAGTGCAAAGGACTCGCGGAATTTCCCGTTCACTCCTAGTCAAAGTTTCACGCATGCCAAGTATGAGCGCGCGAAGCACACACAAAATAATACACACGCATAACCAAAACATACCTTGCAAACCCGGTGCCATAATGCCTGTGAGAATTAAAATATCACAGCACACCAACTCAGCGCAGTCCGCAACCCCTTGACCGTGGCCCCGTGAAGAGTGCAATACGTAATCACTCAGTTATAAGGAACTCCTATGCTAAGGAACCAGCCAGCCTTTCGGGGGGGTGGGGGGTACCCAAGTTGATGAGAAAAGCTGGCTGGACTTTTTTTGTTATGGAATCACCCTGAAATAAGAAATATGGTGTTGGCTGCCTATCTTAAGGGGCATTTCATACACTTCATATATATTAAGAAATCTAGGCTGGAAATTTTACCAAAATGGTGTAGGCAAATGCTATTTTTATCAGATTTTTTAATAAAACTCTGCAAAAATCAAGGCACAGTGCAATATGATGCTTAGGTTCATACGACACTACAACATTATACATTCACCCAGAAAGGCTAAGTCCTGCTTTAATTCTTTCAACTGTGCACGACTCTCAGGGTCCATTTTCTAGGTTTTGAAAATTTTAAGAAATGTGGCTGGCTATGTACGGATGGCACGTGGATGGCTATGGAATATGCTGGCTGGCTTAAAAGATCGCGGTCACTATTCTTAGCAGATTCCATAGGACGCTGGCGCTGGCCAGGGGGGGGGTACCCAAGTTGATGAGAAAAGCTGGCTGACCTGGAATTTACGGTTTTCTTATAGGTGGGTGATTACTGTAACGTGAGTTTGAACTTGACCGTTCAGAAAAATCGAAGTGCTCAAAAACTTTGCCGTTCAGAAGTCACATCGGATCGACTCGTCATGCGAGCACGATCGACGATGACGACGATGATGACGATGCGATGTCTCAGACTCTCAGTGACATTGCATCGGAGATAATTAACTTATTGAATTTTAATATTTTTATATGACTACGATATAACGTGATGGTCTAGCGGTTGGCCGTTGCTCTCACCGTCTTGAGGTAGTGGGTTCGAGTCTCAGTGAAGGGTTTTTCCGGTCCGTATTGGGGGCCATTTCGGGGGGACTTCTTGAGCATTTTGGGGGTACTTCTTGAGTTACGATTTCGGCCGTTCGATTCACGAACGAGGGGTGCAGATTCTCCTAAAAATTAAAATTCCAAAATTGTTTCCCCGAAAATCGTTCAATCTGTTCAATACTACTGCAATACGTGAGGGCTCATTCTAATACGTTAGCGATTGCAGGCGTATTGAAATGGCGTATTGGAGATGTATTGAAAAAGTGCCAGGTCAGCTTTGCGACGATCCGTCTGACCTGGCAAAGCTGACATCACTTTTTCAATACATCTCCAATACGCCATTTCAATACGCCTGCAATCGCTAACGTATTGCAGTGAGCCCTCACGTATTGAAGTAGTATTGAACAGATTCTCCTCTAAAAAGTTTTTTAAATTTTTGTAAAGGTCAATATGCGTGCAACCGCGTGCAACCGCCTGCAGAGCTCAAGGCAGGGATCACACTTCAATACGTGAGGGCTCACTTCAATACGTGAGGGCTCACTTCAATACGTGAGGGCTCACTTCAATACGTGAGGGCTCAAGACCTTGAGCCCTGCCTTTAGCCCCCCCTTTCAGTATGCTGCGGAAGTGTTGAAGTGAGCCCTAAAAAAGTTGAAAAAACATGTTCTTCAATTCTGGTGAGACTTGTTATATGGACTCAGGAGCTATATTTTGCGACATAGCTTGTGTGCGTTTTTTGTGGGGGGGTCCGAAAACCTACTTTTGGGTTATTGCTTTACTTGAAAGTTCCTTCAGCATATCGTCAATATGTCCGCAGTATATGTCCAACATATTACAGCATAGTTGCAGTACATTTTCGAAGGGTGATGGGCGTGGTAAAGGGGACTTCAATGCAGTATGGTCCGAGGAGATCAAATTGTTCATGGTGAAAAGCGACCTCGCCATGAACGATCCCCTCAATCATCATCACCAAGTGATGCGGAGCGACATCGAACCGGCTTGCCTTCGGCTAGAGCCGCCGCCCTCGTCCAAGGGAAGGCGCCCCCCCCGTACAACAATCTTCGTTAGCCAAGCGCGCGATGAGAAATCCCGCGCAAGGCGGGTGCTTAGCCGATCGAGAGCCGATCAAACCTTCCAATGCTCAGGAGGGTACATCGCTCAAACCCCCTCCCAATATCAAGCTCATATTCCCGGAAGGTTGGAGTACCGCGGAAGGCTTCCGCGACCCGGAGTATGAAACGATTACGAAGAAGGAACGCCTTTTGGCGTGGATTGCGCCTCCACATCTTCCAATATCTACGAGGGAACTGGAGTTGTCCGCGAGGTAGCACCCTTTCTCTTTCTTCTCGACGTTGAGGTTGTGTCTTTCTTGCTTCACAAGACTCTTTGCTACATGTATGCAACATGGTTACCATATGTTGCATACATATTGAGAGCATATTGTAGGGATCCGGGAACACATTGCAAGAAAGTCGATCCGCACTATGTGGAAGTGGACACGGTATGGCATCATAAGTGGCTGCCAACGCGACTGCTCCCGCACGATTTCTCCAGATTGGCGCACGATTCATCTCCAGACAACACCGCGTGGCCGGCTTGGTTACCACCTTCCGACATCTTGGAGCTAGAACCGGCAACGGTAACCTTTAAGGGGAAATCGTTTCGACTTGTTCCACCGGTGCCTAATTGCTTGCAACGGATTGTCGAAAGGATTCGTGGCATGCAAGAGGCAAGGTAAGGGACTCTCGTGGGGCATGATTTCCCTCGTCCCACCATTCCTCACGTGGCTCGCTGCAATAGTGCTGCAGCACGCGATCGTGATGGTTGCAGCATGTTGATGGGATGTTGAAAACATGTTGGGACGATATTGTGCAGAGATGCGGGCGAGGCGCCCCCGGAGGCGCACGAGGCCCAAAGCAAGGAGACCCCCCCGCCGCCCAATGCTGAGGCACCCACGAGCCCTCCACTAGCCGGCGGGAGTGCAAGGTAAGGGACTCTCGTGGGACATGATTTCCCTCCCACCATTCCTCACGCTACAACGCTGCTTGGGCTGGAATTCAACGAGGCCGCGCGCAACTTTGCCGAGGAGGAGGGCCTGCACCCAGAATGGGGGCAAACGGAGTGGGTGTAGAATTCGAAAGGTGAGTTTTGTATTAGTGCAACATTTCTGTAATTGTGTTCAATATGTCATACATGTATTGACGGTATACAGCAACACGGACAGGGGAACCGCATGAGGTGTACAAAATGACAAACGGTCCATGGGGGATCCCACCGCGTCCGAAGGCTTCGACCACCTTACGTTCTCGGGAAACAGCACTCGCCTTCTTGAAGGAGTTGCGGGGAGTCACCCGGTGGGGCGATGGGCATACGCATTTGTTGCGCACCTCAACCGCCTCCAACGGCGCAAAATACGCAAAGCACCTCAAGGCGCATGAGGCTTTGAGGGCTTTTGAGTCCAAGTTGTTGGCGGTATTGTCCTCTTGGCCTCGCGATGATGGTGAAGTCGACAATGCGCTGCAGGACATTGTGTCCAAACTGACTATCACCATACGGGAATGCACTGCGCATTCCATAGAACCTCGGGTACGTATTCAATGTTGGTGTGATATGAGTTCCACATGTCACAGGTATGTTGAATATATGTTACAAACGTATTGATTCGTATGTGCAGGATATGGAGTATTTGAGAGAGCATACCAGACTTTTCTTTGAGGACTTGGAAGCGAATGGTCCTCCACAGTGGCTTGCAATCAACACCCATAAAATCTGGCATTGTGCCGATCTGCTCCTGCGATTCGGACCTGTACGTGAATGGTGGATGTATGCCTTCGAGTCCATGAATGGCAAGCTAGCTAGGTGGGTGAAGAACAATGCGTTCCCCGTGGCAAGCATCATGAACGGCTATCTAAGGTTGAAAACCTTGCGCTCCCTACGAGGCATCCTGACCATGCTTTTGAACCGAGAAAGAGCTACTGCCGGCCGTGTCCCGCGGGCTTTGATGGCGGGCCCCGCTCCCGGCATCGTGGTCACTACCTTCGGGGAGAAGGGCAAGCCATTGGAGCTAACGTCCTTGGAGATTGACCAACTCATCCGCTGGATGCGAGCGAGTATTCCCGCTTACCGAAAGCTTTTTCAACAACATGTTGAGTACAACCTGTTCCGGCGGAGGTGCAACCTGCAAGCTCGCACGCATGTACTATCTGTAGTATACCTGCAACATATTGTCAACTTGTTTCTGTATGTTTATCATATATTGTAAGTATACTAAGAATATGTTGTCATCACAGGGAGAATGCCGCGCGCTCTAAACAAGCACTGCGGAACCGACAAGAGGTGGGTGGCGTGCCCCGATCGCGTTCGGTCCATTGGAGGACCCTGAAGGATGGCTTGGTCGTCAATACACGGCTTACGAGAAGTCGCTCATGATGGGTCCCGAACCCATGTGTTCCAAGTACAACAAAGGTGAACATCGGCGGTGTCTTCTATCGCACTAGAGACGGGGACAAAGGGAAAGTGACAACCCAGTGTTTCGTCCGCGCATCCTTCCCCAAGGATGATGCCGATGCCGATGACGAGTGGGAGGACAGGTACGACCTCAACCACCAGTTTGCATGCTTCTTTGCCTTTTCGTATATCTCTGCAACATACATGCAATACGTCCCCAACATATTGAGGGTATGTTGTACGTATATTACAAAAACATCGAACATTTCGTGCGCAGGTATGGTATCATCAACGCCATTCTGCGGGTTACCATTGGCGGTGTGCTCTACACTTTTTTAAAGTGTGATTGGCTACCCGTGCCCACGGAAGCTCAGATCGCAAGCTTCAAGCTGAAGAACTCCATCCTCGGCGTGGACAAGGTGTCCAACCAAGGCTTTCTTCACCTTCAACCCATGGGACACCTCCAAGTACACTATGGACAACCGAGAGCCCTACCTACTGGCCAATCAAGTCCAAGCGCAAGTAGTGATAGTCAAACACCCCTGCATGGATTCAGCGGTGATACTTGATACGAGCGACCGCAATATGGAGAAACTTGCACTCGTTGATAGGCCCGTAGGTAGTGATGGTCACTTTGACACATGCGGGAAGTGCAGAGTCGGTGGCGAGCTCCTTCTGTGTGAGAGGGCAGGCTGCAAAGAGGCTATGCACGTGCGATGCGCAGGGCTCTCCGACATCCCCACTGGAATGTGGTACTGCAGAAAGTGTGATGACGCATAGTAGTGCCTCTGTACACATTTGATATACCTGCAATATACCAGATACGTATTGCAGCTATATTGTAAGTATTATGCAATATGTGAGCAGCAGGGGGGTCTTACCCCTTTACCCCTGCAGTCACGTGTTGCATAATTCACTCTGATTGTAGACATATTGCACATGTATTAAAGATATTCTGCATGAGTGAATGTTTCAATATGTGTTCAACACATATATTGCAAACGTGTTGAATGATTCATCTGATTGCAGACATATTGCACATGTATTGAACGATTCCTTATGCGTGAATGTTTCAACATGTGTTCAACACATGTTCAATACGTGTGTTGCAGGCGGTTGCAGACATATTGAACACCCCTCCAATCGTTTTGCCTTATTTCAATACATCGGGGCCCCAATTCAAAAAGCCCCCCAGAACCGACTTCTGCGATACGCGTCCAAATGCCGTGAAAACTTGTCCCCATAACGCTAGACCCTTCCTTAGATGATACCAAGTGCTAGTGGGTGAGTCTGACACCATTTGGGTGCCCATGCTAGCATACTCATTTTCGATGTGTCCAGGCTGATCGCGGTTCAATAGTTTGGCCAATATGTTACACGTGTATTGGAATGTCCAGATATTAGCATACCGTCTTCAATATGCCTCCAATATGCCTCCAATACGTGTTCAACACGTGTATTGGACCCGTCTAGAAACGTAGGGAGCAGAGACAACCCGACAGGGAACCAAAACAAGTGAGGGCGGAGAAGGGCTGCCCAGGAGGGAGAACAACCGAAACCAAGAAACAGTACCGCAAAGGCTCAAAAAGGGCCCCAGGTGGCTCGTCACAGAGGAAGAGGAGGCACAAAGGGCGAGCTTCAGGAGAAGCTTCACATATTACCTGAGGGCAAACCGAAGGGAGCATACATATGCACACAAACGAGGAAGGAGATACTGGAGTGAACACGTAATGGGGAAAACGTGCAGATGGGTACAACGCACCAAATATGACAGGCCACAACTAGTGAGAAGCAGGCAGGCGGTGAGGCAGGCAACAGAGGATAAAAACCAAGATAGGTGGATGCGAAGACACGGAGAGATGCGTCGCATGACAGGCGAGATGCGCCGCATGGCAAAGATGGAAGGGGCCCAACTGATGGCTATGCACGTGACACTAGATGCGTTAAGCATGCTGGTTGAACAGACGCAGAAGGCACGACAAGTAATGAAAAACCCACAACAAAAAGCAATACCACAGTACTTTGGTAAATTGCTGAATACAATTAGGGAGGAAGCGGCGGTAGCACACGAGGAAGCTCTAGCCACAAGACTTAACCAGCAGGAAACAGTGAAAGTGAAGGGTATGGGACAGGAAGCCACAGCACCACAACAACCTTCCCATATTGGGGGAGGGACACACCCGGCCAAAGGAACCGAAGAGCAGTACCCTAGGAACTCCGTCACGCAGGGGATATTTACGGAGAATGGGAAACTGAATATGTACCAAGTGGACCTCGCACTCGAGGAACTGGAGGAAAACCCCCCGGGGTCAACAACTATACAGGAGATACTAAGACTACTAAGGGAAAATGACGGAAAATTCCTAGAAATGATAAAAGGAAAAGTTACAAACAGGGGTGGCACTCAAATACCCGTAATAGGAAATGGACACTGGTTGCTACTAATGATAGGAGTCTGCGGCACGGGGAATAACCGCACGCTGCAGACCTATGTATACGACTCTATGGGCGCAGGAAAGCAAACGCGAAAGAAAACCGCCCTGAGGCAAATGGGGATGACGGATGAGCTACAAACAACAATAAGCGGATGGGTAAAAGATAACAAGGAAGCAATGGGATGCCAAGAAGCCCGGGCCACGCTAATGTATGACAAGCACCAATATGACGCATATAACTGCGGTGTTTGGGTAATATACATTGCAGAATTGTGGCAACAATGGCTGCAGGAACGAAACGGAACATGGGTACAACATGTGTATACAAATACGCTCCAGACCAGTCGATGCGTTGTGCTGCACACCACGGAAACAGCAAACAGGTGCAGGGACAAATTTAGACCAAAGATAAAAGCGGCCATTATGAGGGAAAATACGCTACACACGGAACAGGACACAGGGGAGGTTGAGCTGATAGAGGACGTCCAGATAACAAAGACTGGAACACAAAAAGAGCAAGTTCGAGGAACATGCGCGGCGGAAGCCTTCATGAGGGGAATGTCACGGGACTACACAAGGGAGCAAGTGGAGAACATGACGCGACAACAAGGGGTCGGCATACAGACAATAATGGAAGTCGAGGAAGCACTCCATGCGCTACAACAAGAAACTGATGCCCTTATAGGCGAGACAATGGAAAAGCTAACGACAGACGGCCGGACCCAAATAGCAATTAGAGATAAAGAAAAATGGGTAATGGTGATGCTCACAATAACACACCGAGACATACAGGCGCATATGTGGCTACCTACTGGAGGAATAGAAAAACAGAACGAATTACTAATAGCTGTAGATGTTTGGACCCAACTGCGAGAAGCCTGTGACTTGCAAAAGGTGCACTACAGTGGACTGACGACACACAGCACGCCACCAGAATGGGAAAAATTCAGCCAAGGGGAGCAGGCGGTACGAGTGGCGGGAAGCTGGAAATACTGGCATGTTGATGGGAAACCAGGGCACTTCAAGCTTGGGATTAGAAATACGGCACAAGCACAGGGGGAGATTCGAGAGGTGTGGCCGATGACGGGACAAACAACCGGGCCGACCGAGGAGGACACGAAACGTGATGAAGGACAGATGGAGGGCAGCAGGGCGCCCACCATGGAGCAACAGGCCACAGGTGAAGCAACGGAAGAGAAAAACACAAACCCCACGGACAGGCTAGTCCAAACTACGCTACAGTTCTGTCCGGAAAGCGCAGAACAAGCAAATGAAAGATTGAAGGAGGAAGAAAGAACGGTAGTAAGGAAAAAGCTACGACCTCCCACAAGCACCAAGAAAAACCCGACAACTGACACACCAACAAAAACGAACGAAAGGGACAATGAAGAAGCCGAAGGGTCCCTTGGGGACACTAGAACGCCGTCCCAACCGAACAAAGAAAACAATGAAGAAATGAAGGGGTCCCCTGAAGCAAGGAGGTACTGGGGAGGCTCGGGGTTTATGTTAGATAAAGTTTTTGACATCTACTGGATTAAGTTTTGTCTGTGGTAGATTTAGATTAAGTTCATGTGACACGATCGATCGAGAGGTCATCAGACCTGAGACAGGTCGTCATCGTCTCTTCGCCGGAAATTTCCGGCGAATTCACATCAACACATTGCATGCTGCCGAGCGGAGGGCATGCTGGGGAAGGCAGGTTGCATGGTGCCGCATGGTGCCGCATGGTGCCGAGAGCAGGTTGCATAATTGCATGCTGGGGAATAGTTTTCAGAAGCATATGAAAAATATTCTATTGCTTCTAAAAACTACTTATTATATATCATAAACCCTTTGCCTTGCCCTTTACCGCTGCACGCGACCGGCAAGCATCTTTGAAACTCGGAAGTTCCAAAGATGCGTTTGGTATTTTGGGTGCACCCTAAAATTACAAAACAGCCGAGCGCTTCCCGTTTGTGCGGGATATTCACACGGCATATTTCATATGAAATATACACATAAGCACGAAGGCATCGGCCACGCATCTTTGAAACTAACGAGTTTCAAAGATGCGTTTTTGTCATTTGGGTGCGCATACCCAAATAACAAATCAGCCGAGCGCTTCCCGTTGGCGTGGGGTATCCAACGCTTGAATGTTAAATATTCATTATAATATGAGTTAGCATGCGAGGTTGCAAAGGCATCGGGACAGAATCTACGAAACTGTCCTATGCCTTTGCCTTTGGGTTCGAACGTACCCAAACCCAAAGATGTCAAACAGCCGAGGGCTTCCCGTGCGTCCTAGCGCACGAAACTTGGCGCAAATACTGCCAAGAGATATTTACCTAAGTTACTTGAAGCTCAAAGCTTCAAGTTACTTGTGCGCCCAACGCGCAATTTATTTCTAAGGCAGGTGTTTTGGGTTTGGGTTCGAACGTGACACCCAAACCCAAAGATGCCAAACAGGCATGTAGCACGGCTAGGTGGGCCCGGATTGCATAATCGATGAAAATGACATTTAGAAGTCGCAAGAAGTTTCAAGAAGTACTTAGTGGTTAAAAGAAATCATCTAGAGGCAATATTTTATATTTTTGATAATTGTAGTGGCCACAGGGCTGCTTACAGGTCGCGGACGGGCTGCCGTACATACATTGCATATCTTGTGGGCGCGTGAGATATGCAAATGATACGGGGAAGTTATTAGACGTTGTGAGAAGTATTTAGAGGTCATCCGTAGGCAATGAGAAGCAAAATTTCACATCGGGACATTCACATCGGAGCATGCTTTCTTTGTTATCTCTGTGCAATTAATTTTCCGGTGTTGTATTACGAATGCGTCAGACTTTTTGACAGATTTTTACGTAAGACAGTCAGCAGTTTGTATGCCAGCTTTTCTCGGTTGGCCGGCTCCTGCGGCCCTGTATTACGAAAGCGTCAGGATTTTTGACAGATTTCTACGTGAGACAGTTCATATCTTACTTATCACAGCCGTCCCACTTGGGGCTGCTGACTGTTTCTGCATATCCGACTACCATATTGCACTAGTGACTGGTGAGTTTTCCGTGACTTATTCATCTTTGAAGCCGAACTTTTTTAGTTTTTGCAAAGCCTACTGAGGAAGACCTGTTGGCACGGGTCGAAAAGCTTCTAGGTAGCCAAGCTAAAGCTCCGGTATATTTTCAGTATCGTTATTTGTACAGAAGTATTTTTTATACATTATTACTTTGGTGCTATTCTTGGGAAACAGTTTATTATCACCTGCTTTTTCGAGCCGCGCGACCGGTCGTACTGTGTTGACTTACCTACGTGCTTATTACTTTACCGCACATACCGTTTCTTACAGCGAAAGTTTTATTATATTAACTTTTACTTGCAGCAGTTTTTGGGACGGGTTTCGCACGATCTCCCTCGACACTGACTATTCAGATCCAGCGGGCTAGTTCTCTAGGTACCGGATCGACGTTTGATCTCACATAAACGTTCAGGAGAAAACAGAAAAAAGAACACAAAAAAGAAACATATTCAAACTCAAATTTACCATACTAAGTTCTCTAATGGCATCACAACAGCAACCACAGCAGGAAGGGACTCAAGTTGGAGTCCCAGCCGCCACGGGATTTATGGCGGCGCCCCAACAAAGTCAGCAGGCTCCAGTTACTCCAGTTCCACAACCCCAACACGCGATTGGACAGTATACTCCGAATGATTTTTCTGCATACAACCCAGCCTTCACCACACCCACACCGTCAACCCCCAGTACTGGTGGATTGCAGTACCAACTTCCTCTCCAGCAACCAGTGGCGCCGCAGCAGAATGCGGCAGGTTTTCAAGTTAACAATGGACCACCAATTGACCCGCGCACCGGTGGCCCTTATGTCTCCCGATTTAAGAAAGATTTTGAGGACGAGAAACAAAAAACTGCAAACCTGGAAGCTCAGATTCAAAAAATGGCAGCTGAGCGGGCAGAACTCCAGGCTCAACTACTTCGCGCGGAAAATGCAGTGTCCGAGGCAGAACGGACCGTTCTTTTCGAGAAAAGACTGGCAGAGGCACTTCAGGCACAGAAGGCGGATGGCAACCTCGCAGCAATGGGAGGGGCACTGGCGGATGCGGCGGGAATTACTCGCGCGAAAAAAGCGGTTCACTTTGAACCACTGGCAGAGGAGGTGGTGGTGGTTGACGATGAAGGTGTGAAGAAACGGAAGAAGTCGAAGGGCAAGAAGAAGAAGAAGAGGTACAGCAGTTCTGATTCCTCCTCGGACAGTGACAGCAGCGCTGACAGGAAGGCACGTCAGCGCCGGAAACGGAAGCAAGGCGCAGAGTTGACCCGCGCCGCCAAATCAATGAGCGCTGGCAGTGGCGGCGTATGAGGAGGCGGCGGCGGCAGCACTGGTGACAGCCCGGATCCGAAGAACGCCGCTCTTCGTGCGATGCTCAGCGCACAGGAGGCGGTTCTCACCGCCCAGCGAGAACAAGCCAGACTGGAGGCTGAGGCCCACGCAGCAGCGCTTCACACGGCTGCGGCCTCAGGCGCAGCAGTTCTACCTGCAGTGACAACCCCGACCGTCCGTACAGGGATCCCACCCCCACCCTCAGTTACTGCGAAGAAGGTGAGCGTGATCGAAGCGAAGGAGATGTCGAGACTTTTCAGGCTGAAATCGAAATGGGAGGCACTGCGCCTAGAACTTGTGAAATTTCAGGTGGTCGACCCCAGAGCTGCAATGGAGATGACAAAGACTGAGATCCTATTGGCAGCAACCGAAGCCCACAATGGGGGCTTCCTCGATCTCCGCAATTTATAGCGGGGACGCACCCAGCGACAACGGCTAAAAAAAGTGCAGGGGATCCTGCGCTTAGTGGAGGAGGCTGTCGAGGAAGTTGTCGCTGGATGTGAAGGGGAGGGGAGGGAAGGGAAGGTGGAGACGGCTGTTACCTTATCGATGTTTGGTTCGCTGATGTTCTTGGAGTGGGCCGGAATGCAGCCAAGGTGGTGGCTGCGAAGATTTTTACCGTGGTGGGATGCACTGACGGTGGAGGATTTACGTAGCTGGTTTTCAGGGGGGGCGCGCTACGGGACTTATGTCCTAGCGTCAATGGGATCGCGGAAGACTTATGTTGGGAAGTTTTGGTCGGGACCTAGGGCGAGATTGCTGGCGCACTTCAACACTGCGCTGGACCCTGCGAGAAAGGGAGGGAAGAGGCTGTATGGTGGGCTGAGGGCGAGGGGACTGCATACTTATTTTATGTTGCCACTGAGAACGTACAGGGGGCAGTCTGACTGCAACGCGGACGAGAAGCTTATTATTGCGAGGACACAGAAGCTTGGGGACACTTTGAACACGGTGGGCGTGCGAAACCGTAGAGTGTCGGCGGGCCGCACACATTATCGCATGACGTGTCGACGTCGACGCCGAGCCGCCGCTCGACTTGGTTCTCGCAAGAACATGTGGCACAGAGCCGCGGGTGACGGTCGCTGGAGGGCAAAGTACGGAAGCACAGAAACTCAGGGCTACTCGGGTGGTGCGCTGCACCTTGCACTTCGTCGATTGTCGAAGGGCGAGACGCTCTGCGAGGGGGAGTGGGACCTGCAGAGCACAGCGGGGGTTTGGAACTTCACGGACTGGACAGCAGTCAAGCTCAAGTATGGCCAGTCGCAGGCAGTGCTTTTGGACGAGACAGGAGAGACAGCACTGCAGCAGACTCTCAGCCAGCTCCTCCCAGTGCTTAGGAGGGACAACGCCAGACTTCGACTACTGTCGATTGTGGTTACAGACTCAGACCGATGGGCTCAGCGAGAGGTAAAGCAGCTGGTGAGACGCCCGAAACAGGCGTGGAGGAGAGTCCCCAAGTACGCACTCGACAGACTCGTAAGATTGTGGCAGTCAGCGCCCTCAGTTACAGACAAGAAGCAGCTTGCCAGGATCAGAACTTCCTTAGCGGCCACCGCGAAGAAGTCTCACGACTTTATTTTCAGACACTCTTTTATCTGCAGAGTTCGTTTTCCAGAGAATCTTAGCACGTCAGTAATGAAAGAGTTTCTTCTCCAGTGCGTCGATGCGAAGTTTGCCGAGGGAGCTACGAGAAACTTCGTTCGCAGAAGAGTACGGGTGGTAAGAACAGCAAAACAAAAGATCTCTGATGTGTTCTGCAACCTTAGCAAAGTTTCTTTGTGTACTGACAATGCTTACTGCCGATGTGACAGACTGAGTGCGGATCTACCCCGCCGGAATGGACACGTGTGTTTTCGCACTACCGAACTTTCGGGGGATTTCCTGCCACTTAACAGGAGCCTGCGCGACACTCCAGCGCAGATCGAAGAGACGGCTGATTTTTTGCTCGCGAGTACTACGGATTTTCTTAGCCAACTCACTTTCTTTGAGACAGTTTCAACTGCAGCGATCCGGAGACTTCTCCCCTGGCAATGCTCTGTGGACGGCGGTGCTCGAGTTACTGTGATTGAGAACTTTTCTAACGAGACCTTTTTTGTAGCAGTTTGCGGTGCTGAGGGACTGAAGGTCCAAGTGACCTGGCACAGATTTATTTTTCTGCTTAAGCGACTCGATGCCTGCGGTGTTGCTCGGGGTCGGACAAATACAGCAGTGACAGAGCTTATCCGCGAGCTGGTGCGGAGACTGTGTGCCTGGTCGCAGCTTGTTACGCAGGATTACTGGATTACACCTTACTTTGTTCAGGACGCGATTCGCTTCTGTTTCTCACTGCTTGATGAGCTTTTTGCCTCGCCGCTAGACGTCAACCTGAACAGCGCAATGTTTTGCACCCCATATAGCGAGGACACTATTTTCGGAGCTGTTGACAATGCGTACAGAATTTTATGGCACGTTCTTGCCCTCGGGAATCCTATCTATACAGTGTCACATATTCGCAGGTGTATTGCCCACGCGATTCTTTCCGCACGCACGACACGAAAACCCGTTCGAATTGTGCTCGTGGTTCCATACTGGGAGCGGTGGGATGAGTGTGATGGGGTTGAACTGGTGTGCTTGTTGCAAAAGAAGAAGTTCAAATTCTTAGGGGATCCAGTTAAAAATCTTCAGAAAGCGCAAAAAAAAGGAGGGGAAGGAGGCGGCGAAACACAGGAGAGACGTCTTCCGTGAGTAACCCAGCCGAAATCCTGCTTGAAAAGCACTTGCTAGGGTGTTAGAACATTGCACGAACACAGCCCTGTTCGCCCACCTTCCAGTTGTAGGTAGGGGGTGTACACTGCGTAAATAGGGCAATGTTTGGGTAGTGTCCTGCTTGTGTTTTATGTTGTCCTGTCGCAGGAAGTTCAGATGCTAACGTGTGGGGTGTTTGTGTTTGATTTCACAGACGATATGGTGGTGAAGGGGCATGTAAATCCCTTCCAGGGTCTGGATAAACAGACCCTGGCTAGGGATAGGTTCCGCCGTCGAATGGCGGAACTAATGCCCCTCACCGCCACGTTGGGCTCAAGTGGGGACAACCAGCATATGAAGTTGTCCACCTTGATGCAAAATTTGAGGCGCCGTCACAAGTGGGGGAGGTGGCGCCTCAAGGCGGGGGAGGTGCATGTCTGGGTATGCAACATACCCGGGCATGCATACACCACCGCCAACGTGGAGGTGTTTTCCCAAAAGAAAGGCCAACCCACAACGGCCGAGATCAAGGCCGGGGTGGAGGCTGCGGGTTTGACCCAGAACGGCGACGTCCCAACGGAAGGTGCGTTCTTTGCTTGAAATAAGTTTTGTGATAAGTTTTTCGTTTCTTATGTGCAAGTAAGGCCCTGTTCGCACCGTTTAGTACAGAAGTACTATACAAGTAAGGCCATGTTTACACACTACCTATGCAAACATGGCCATGTTTGCATAGATATAACTTGCCAGTACTTTGAAACTAACTTAGTGTTGGTCGTGGCAGCAGAGGATCGGAAGGCAATCCTGCGGGATCTTTTCGACGCCAGGAGGAGGAGGAGGAGGAGGCCAGGGGCAAGGGGAAGGCCGAGCCCAAGGGCAAGGAGAAGGCCGAGCCCAAGGGCAAGGAGAAGGCCGGGCCCAAGGGCAAGGAGGCCATGGCGGGCAAGGGCAAGGAGCCCATGGCGCCCAAGCGCCAAGGGCTCAAGGTGGCCGAAGCCCGAAAGCGGGCGGCCGAGCTTGAGCACGGCCGCCTCAAGGTCGGCGACCACGCCTTGCTCATGGCTAGCAAGGACCACGAGGTGGAGGATGAGGAGAAGAGGTGGGAGGCGGGGACACCCGATGTTCCCACCTCTTGGTACAAGGACGACCTCACCCCGCAGGTCCACACCCCCCTGCTCTGCGGGGTGGTGGTGGAGACGGTGCCCAAGAAGCCGGCATGGCACTTTGGGCACCAGGTGGCGGGGGGGCTCCCCGCGACCAGCTGTGCATCAAGGTAAGACCCGAACATGGCCCTACCTGCAATGTTTTCCTACGAAACCGCTTAAACATGGCCATATTCGGACATGTTTACACTTCGAACTAACTTACGCGTGTGCTTGCAGATCACGGAGTTCCATTGGACTCTGTACGACCCGGTCCACCAGGACCGGGTCAAAAAAGCACTACTCTACCTGTTCGGACAGGTGGAGAAAAAAGTGCCTGAGAAGGCAGAGTTCAAGAGGCACCTCGATGACTTCCTCAAGGGGAGGTTCGCTACGGGGAGCCTCTTGTGTTGCGTGCCATGGGAGCACGCAACACAAAGGTACGACGACGGAAAGGAGTTGTTGTACTACCACTCCGGGAAGCCCGACGGGCTGAAAGTGCCTAAACCGGCGGGAACCTCCGCGGAGGACGAGGAGGAATCCGAGGAGGATCCGGACTATGTACCCACGCCCGACACGGCACATGCGCCCGAAAAGGGGGATGAAGAGGAGGACGAGGACGAGGACGAGAAGGAAGAGCCTCCTTCTCCTTCTGCAAAAGGCAAAAATAAGAGAAAAGTAGACAGTCCTGCAGTGAAAGGGAACAAGAGGAGCAAAAAATAGAAAAATGTACACTTTCAGTAAATATTTTTAATTGAAAAATCATTCAAACATTGCCATACTTACCCTGTACTTGAGCATGGATACATGATAGGTAGGGCCCTACTTACCCTTGTTTATGTATAAACATGGCCATACTTACCCTGTACTTGAGTATAGATACATGATAGGTAGGGCCCTAATTACCCTTGTTTATGTATAGACATGGCCATGCCCCTTTTTGTACCTGGGTACGGATACATGATAGGTAGGGCCCTACTTACCCTTGTTTATGTATAAACATGGCCATACTTACCACTGTACATGATAGGTAGGGCCCCTACTTTTACCCTTGTTTATGTATAGGCATGGCCATATTTCACCGTACTCTGAGTACACATGATAGGTAGGGCCCTACTTACCCTTGTTTATGTATAGACATGGCCATACTTACCCAGTACTTGAGTATAGATACATGATAGATAGGGCCCTACTTACCCTTGTTTATGTATAGACATGGCCATATTACCTTGTATCTACCCAATGTCTAAGTGATTCATGCATTCACGGGCGTACGTATGGTGCGTTAGACATTGGGTAGGTACAAGGTAAGTAAGGGGTAAGTAAGGCCAAAAACCACGACCAAACATGGCCTTACTTGGGTTGTGTTGCGCCGCTGAAAAACTGACTAAACATGGCCATGTCTGGTCGTGGTTTTTGGCCATCCAGACACAAGGTAGATACAAGGCAAACATGGCCCTACCTACGATTCCTAAATTCGTAGGGTCATTTCAAAATTTTCCTCTCCAGACACCAAACCACAATCGCGGTCGCCTCACTGCCACATACGTTCCACTCTCAACTACACGATCAACGCGCCTGCCGCCGTAGACAACGCTAAGCCATTCGAGTTCAGCGTTGCGTCAACAGCTGCATGCCTGTACATCGATATCTACGTCGTCATCACCCACGCCGCAGACCGACATCGTCATCACCCACGCCAAAGACCGACATCGTCATCACCCACGCCGCGGACCGACATCGCCATCACCCACGCCGCAGACCGACATCGTCATCACCCACGCCGCCACCGACATCGTCATCACCCACGCCGCAGACCGACATCGGCATCACCCACGCCAGCGACCGACATCGTCATCACCCACGCCGCAGACCGACATCGTCATCACCCACGCCGCAGACCGACATCGGCATCACCCACGCCGCAGACCGACATCGTTATCACCCACACCCTTTCGGACTGGACGTCGTCTGCCAGCACGCACTTCCGTATCTCAGCAACCACGCAGCCGTGCATCGAGAGGTGCGTCGTCATCACTCACGCGCTCAGCCGCGCGCCGCAGACCAACGTCGTCTGCAAGCTCGCACATCTGAACCGCAACGGCCACATGTCACCTACATCGAGAACTGAGACCTTATCCCTCACGCACTCAGCAGCGCGCCGCAAAACGATGTCGCCTGCCGACCGACGTCGTATGCCAGCTCGCACATCCATACCTCAGCAACCGTGTCTCACCCACATTGAGAGTTACACCGAAACCACCTCAGCAGCAGTGTCTCACCCACATTGAGAACTACTGTACACCGAAACCGCCTCAACAGCCGCATTTCACCTACATCGAAAACCTCCCCATCATCACCCACACATTCAGCCGCACACCGTAGATAGACGTCTTCTGCCAGCGCACACATCGATATCTCAGCATACCTGTACGTCGAGAACTACGCTGTCATCCCTCATGCACTCAGCCGCGCACCGCAGACCGACGTCGTCTGCCAACGCCCACGTCTGAGGCTCCACAACCACAGCCACCTCGTCACCTCGCAGCCGCAGCCACCTCTCAGCCTCAATCACCTCACAACCACAGCAAACTCACCAACACCATCAGCCGACACGCAGGCCCGTACTACGCCATCCACCTCTCCACCACACCATTCACGTGCGTCTCTGAGCCCCCAGATCGGGGGGGGGGATACCCACAGCACGTCTCGCATCATCACAACGACAAAAACCCCAATCCCACACTTTCAGCAGCCCCAACGCAACACATTCCCAAAACGCCCCAACTCACACTTTCAGCAGCCCCAACAGTCCCAAACGCCTCAACTCTCCACACTCAGCCCCAACACCCAACAGTCCCAAACGCCCCAACTCCACATTTTCAGCAGCCCCAACGCAACAGTCCCAAACGCCTCAACTCCACATTTTCACCATCCCTAACGCAACATTCCCAAACGCCCCAACTCCACATTTGCAGCAGCCCCAACGCAACAGTCCCAAACGCCTCAACTCCACATTTTCATCATCCCTAACGCAACATTCCCCAAAAG
>LGRX02026689.1:0-70647 GCA_001247695.2 Cymbomonas tetramitiformis | reverse complement strand
ATTATTCTTTTTTGAGGTCCCTATTTTAGGCGATATACGTAGTCACATCAGAAGAATTCAACGACTCTCACACTATCATAATTGGAGAACCCTACAGTCCCAAGGGAAGCACCTGAGAATGCTCAACGAGAATAACACCGCCCCCACCAAAGATATTTCCAAAATGACACCGAAAGCTTTCACCGCTTCTAGAAGTAGAGAACTCCTGGGTCTTCAAGCCTCTCCAGCACGCTTATTTAAACTGGGGAAAATCGGGTCTGAAAACTGCCCCTACTGCCAACAGAATACAAAATGCACCTTCGAACACATCCAACTTGAATGCCCAGGACATAATAATAGTTTGTATAGTCTTAGAACAACCCAAGATATCGAACTAAGGAAAATCATCGCTGAAGAAATCTCAGAAAAGCCTAAACTACTAAACCCTGGAAAGGGTACCACATACATCAAAACACAGCCATCGAAACTTTTTCCACTTGCTGACCTAAGACAGGAAATGAATGAGGAATTATACTTACACGCTCTCCCGGAAGCTAGCATGTACCGTCCATCAAGTTCAAAAAAGAATACCATTGCTGTGACCGCAAAGCCCGAAGTGGACCATGTTACGGGAACAATTAAATATCCCGAACTCCAATATGTCCAAAAGAAAGAGTTTTGGAAACTTTTGGCTTGGCACCGCCTTTCCAACAAAGCAGTCCCATGCTCACTTGCGGAGTACTCGAATAGGGCACACGATATTCATGAAGCACTCAATGCATGTAAGTTTGAATCGGGAGACCCTAAAAACTGCTACGCAATAAGAAGAAGCCTCTTAGATATTTTGGTGGATGACAGAAACCTTGACAAAAACGGCTGTGAACTTTTCTCCAACCCACTAAATGCCCACCCTAGAATTTACTCGAGAAGATGCATACCCACCACTAGAATGGAAAAAGCCCTCAGGCCCTTCTGTTATCATGGGAAAATCGGCTTTGATGGTCTCGCTTGGGATGCCTACGTGGACCCGTTAACAGGCATTGGCAGAATCGTTTACGGAAATCCCCCCTTTGATGGAAAGGATACGGGCAAATCTTCGGCGGTTATGACTACCTTGGAAATGGGACATAAAGCGGCCAACACTGCCCCCGGATTTTCAGGAACATGGATTCTTCCGCTGTCTCCCAAAAACCAAAAAAGATGGTTTGATAAAGGTTTTAAACTTGTTTTCAGATTCCCGCATAACACTATTCCATTTATCCCACACGGTTATTGGACGGGTGATGACCCCTACGTTCTCCCAGGTGGCGGATGCTATAAGGATGATTTTTCGGATGTCGTTATCATAGCTATAGACAGTGCACCCAGCGATACTCAACCAGCCTTTGACTGGAGGCCTACACAGAAAAAGATTGCTAGATGGTTCCTCAATGTCCTTCCTAAGTCCAGAGTCACGGAGAAGAGACTAGAATACACCGGAGTCAGCCCTGATATTCGGAATGAAGTTCTGAACGAAAGGGACAACGTACTTCCTTCTTCGCTGTGCCCATGGCCCACTCAAGACCCCCCCTATCATCAGAATGGTGCTGAGCATTATTATGGCGGTCACCATGACACGACAATCACCAATGCAACTTCTAAGCCCTTCATTAGCACCGTGAAATGGCCCAAAGCACTTACACTCATGGGGTACCTCCCTCCTCTTTTTGGTACTGTCCTCAACACGATAGGTGTTCCCCGTGGCAAGATTAAACCTCTCCTTAAAAAACTTTCAAGAATCTGTAGGCAACACACCAGAAATAGGCGAGACGTGTTTCTGTTAAACACCTCCACCACCTTGAACACTGACCCGCATACAGTTGACATCCTGGGCAATGAGACCATGACAGAAACAGAAGCTGTGCAAAAAACAAACGACTTTCTTCAAACCCTCCTGCAATAATTTTCAAAAGACTTGCAATAAAAGATGGCTCTCTGTCCTATAGGGGAGGGGCCCTCCCCCCCTCTCCCCTCCCCCACCACCCCCCCTCTCCTCCGCCCACCCTGACCTCCTTCCTCATCGTCTCCAAATACCCCCTTAATTCTTCGACTTCCCTCCCCACCGCTCAGATTCAGCCACCCCTCCACTCACCCGGCCATGGCTGCTTCTCCATCTTCTAGAGTATTTTGCTTAGCACCTAGCTTTTTCTCTAGATGTCACCCTGCTGAAAAGTGGGTTGAGCCCCTTTGTGGGCGCGCTATAGTAGAGGGAGTAGCCCCTAGTGTTTTCACTAGCCTGCTTTGCAGGGTTTCCGCACTCTCAAGACTTTGTCCCCTTTGCTAGCGTAAATGTTTTATTATTATTATTATCATTATTATTATTATTATTATTAAATATTAACTAGATACCATACCTTCAAGATGCCGTCAAGATTGCTCCATTCCGTGAAGTCTACACCGTTTAATCAATCATCTTGTCCACGGTTAGCTTGCGCAAATCTGCGAAAGTTCCCTATCCGCCATGCCTATTAAAGGGCCCTAGAGGCCTCCCGTTCGCAAGCGAGCAAGAAGAACTAGTAGTTAGATGCCTTACCTTCAATATTCCGGCGAGCGTTCTTCAAATCATTAACTACACAACTTGCAATAAATTATCTTATCAGCCCTTGAGGCTGTTTTTCGTGAACCTGTTCCATGGGAAAGAGATAGCGAAAACGGGCTTCTGCCAAGTAATGCCAGAGTTTCTCCGAGCCTCTTCGATCAACTGTAACGTCGACCCTCGCGCGCGCCGCGCTCGGAGAAACTCTGGGGACAAGAGTAGTGCTCACCCCCTGAGCCAAATCCCGTTCCGATAAAGAGATAGTCGCGACTAGAGCCCTACAGCCTATTGAAACTGTAGGTGTCTCAGCGACTCATCAACCGAACGTCTGCGTCTGCGTCTCGCGTCGGACTCTGATCACATCGACATGCGAAAAAGAAAAAGAAAAAGAAAAAACCACATGCGATGCCGAATTGCCGAATGCCGATACATGCGATGGATGGAACATTCGAACAAGCGAAGGAAGGGCAATAACCTCACCGGCTACTGTAAACGCTTGAAACGCTACCTGTATCATATTCATTACTCACAAGATTTCCCTTGGAAACTTTACCGTGACACACCCCTTCCTTGCGTTGGGATGGAATGCCCTCGAGTCGCACCGTGAGGTAAAAGCCGTTGCTCCTGCGCACCGCGTGTACGTGTTCTCCAGTCCGCATGTAAAACGCAGACTTTTCGAAATTTATGAAAGCCATAAGAAAACTTTGCCACTCCAACTTCCGCTCATTGCACGGCATTCCCCTTCGTCACACCTGCTTGAAACAAGCAAGCAAGCACAAATCAGTGTCAGCCAAGGCCCCTACCATGGCTGCTCCCGTTTCCACAAATTGTATTCCCGGCTTAAGTGGACGCTTATACCGGTACCAAGTTGCGCCGCACGCACTACAGGCTTTCGAATCGCCTGAGACCCATGAGTTCGACTGCTTTGTAATATATATCGGAGGCCTGACGGATGGCCTCCTTGCGTGTAGCTACGTCGAACCGCTTGCTCGATCTTGCGCGTCTCTCGGATGGGCGTGCGTTCAGCCAGTCTTGAGCAGCTCATATACCGGTTATGGAACTGGTTCGCTCTCTCGTGATGCTGGCGAGTTAGCTAATCTGCTCACGTTTCTCCGAGACCATCGCGGACTAAAGCAGGCATGCCTTGTCGGCCACAGTACCGGCTGCCAGGATGCAGTGTTCTTTATGCGCAACGCTGAGCCCGAAATCCGTTCCTTGGTAACAGGGTGTGTCCTGCAAGCGCCCGTAAGTGATCGAGAGGCAGCTGCCTTGGAAAATGAAGACGTGGTGGGGCTATTGCACAAGGCGGAGAGAATGGTGGCAGAGAACCGTGCGCACGAAATATTAACACTGCACTACGGCTTTGTCCCGATTACAGCGACAAGGTATATCAGCCTGTTCGGTAGGTTAGGGGACGACGATATGTTCTCAAGTGACTTGACGGACAAGGAGCTGCAGGAGTTGTTATCTCATATGTCAGGCACCAAAACTTTGATCGCCTTCAGTGGCGGGGATGAATATGTGCCGGCAACAGTCGATAAGGCCGTTCTGGTCAAACGCATTATGACGGCAATGGGCGACTCTGCCACTGCAGTGGTGCTGGATGACGCGACACACAACCTAGCCGCGCCTCCGCAAGCTATGCTCACTTTCCTTAGTTCGGTTAAAGACTTTTTGAAGCAACTGGGCTAAGTGTGGATGGGGCGTCGTAAAACACACGGCTCTGCGAACGCCGAGACATTTTGCGTGGTTTTGTAGCCCTGTCTTCGATATTTGTACGCTGCGTATGGCATCTTGTTTTATGTATCAGCACCCCTAAAAGACGGCCGTCTCAATGAAAAACGAGTGGTTGGAGACTTGGTTCGGCAGTATGAGAGAAGATCGGAATCGATTCCAGGGTGCGAAAACTGACTCTCGGGCACATCTTGCAGTGAACACAAAGTGCTTCTTCAAACCTTGAGATAATTGTACACCTGCTTTCTCGATGTCGTTGAGAACACGTCAGACTATTACTCCCAAGTTCCTTACCATTCTTCCAAGTAGAGAATGTTGAGAAACGATACTAAGTTGAATTGTATTGTGGGCACTCTGTGAAGTTTTTGTAGCTTGCAAAAAAACAGTCGAGTGGAGTCCTTTACAAGAGTTGTATATGTGCATATACGGCCGAGTGTTTACAACGTTCAAAGTTTGTGGACCTTGATTTTCATGTGTAAAGTTTGTTTCGGGTTATTGTTCTAGTGTGTGGCTAGACTTGCGTTGTTCGCGTGCGGCATAGCGATAGGGTTGCCAGCAGTCGCAGGGCTCGGGACTTGTGACTTTGGCAAGGCTCGGTATCGGTTGGGAAAAATCAGGGAGAAAGTGATATATATATTTGTGATCTATACACATATGTGTTGCCCAAATGACGAAGTGTTTTAGGATGAAGGAAAATATATGGTGTCGATATCTTTTGTGCTATATTGATAAGACCTATTGATGCTGCATATATATGTCGTCGTACATGCATGTGGCGAATATGAATGGCCCGCAAGGGTATTCAAAATACGAAACGCCAAGCGCAAAATTGTAAAAAAATATGCATGGAGGAACCTTGTCGCTTATTCACATGGACCGCAAGTTTGTTCACGTGGGCTGATGGCATAACCTTATCCGCTTGTTTCAACGCATCGTAACATTGCGGCACGCGGCTTGGAATTCACATAGGGAACTTGCCTGCCCGGCTGAATTTGATGGATATTGAAAGTCGCGAACCGGATGGTTTATGGGTAGAGACTAAACGTCTTTTGATGACCAGCACTGACTATAAATATAAATATATATAGGTAATATGTCACTGAACCCACGGAATAATCAGAACAGCGGGTGGGAGTACAATCGATCTAAGCTGAATAAGATAAAATACTTCGGTGTTTTATCGGAGCGTGTCGGTGCTGTGACAACGACATGCCAGGGTCACTCAGGGCGAGGGGTGAAACACGGAGGGACTAGACACCCCCATACAGTGGGGAGTCTGTTTAATAATCCTGATTGTCGTTTTTTCTTTTATATCGATCGATAGTGATAGTTGCCCCTATCGATCGACGGCGATAGTCACAAACACAATGGATTATCGAGTGCTATCAAATGTATATCAATTTATATACGGTTTGCATATGTAACATGTCACAATCATGAAAATATCATTGCCGATGAATGGAATGTCAACCAAATATGCTAGAATCTGCCTATCGGGTTGTCACAATATGACCGTCTGATATGACCGTTCTGGTGTATCATACTCGTGACACCGTGAAACACAGCACACTAACCTATATTATGATATCTGATCTTAAGGCTCGCTATGCAAGCGATATGATATATGATATATGGCACGGCTATTATTGAACGTTAACAGCACGCGCAGCGTATATGTGGGTATGAGTGCAGACTCTTCTCCAGAAGTGCTGCTAGAGCTCAACGCTCCCTCATATACGCCAATGCCCCCGCGCCTCTCAGGCGCTACCACAATTGGGTTGTGAACCCGAGGGCATTGGGTGAACAACAGTATCGGCTGATCGAATAAGCCATGTGATACCCGCATGGTGTTCAATTCATGCTTGAAGCGAAGATGAGTCTTCTCAGAACACTTCGGTTCTTCAAGACTTATCTTGCTTCGCCATCTCGATGCCAATACCTGGCCTCTCGATGACAGGTGTCACTCACCTTGAGTGGATGACAGATGGTATGATTGTACATGTCACAGTCGACCGTACTGACGACTGTATGTCATTATAATATATGACATGACACGACATGACATGACATGACATGACATGGTATGACATGTATGACACGTATGACACGTATGACATGTATGTCATCGGTCATAACCCTGACAGATCTCCCCTCTTAAAAGAGTTGTGACCTCACAATATAGGGTGCATACCTTTGTATATGTCTTTGATGTCTTTGTTGTTGTGCAGGTACCAGTCTTCTTACACCGATGAGGCGTCCCTCAAGGTGTTTTAGGATATCGGGGGGAACTGAGTCCACTTTAAACCCTCACCTTAGGCATTTAGCCCTACAGTTCTTAGGATGTAGCCCCCATGAATTGCGTATCGTATTTCAGAGTGACGTTTCAAGGTATCTTCCGAGGTTTACGTTACGGATAGATATTTGCGCTTGCCGATCGACGAAAACCCATTGGGTACATGTTTCCACGGCCTTATATAGTGCACCCACCCCTTCCTCCCCTCCTGAAGCTACTATGGAGGTTCACAGGCGGCATGGGGAGCCTTTCTTTGAAGGCTTGTATTTAATGCATGCGGAGAGGCCCTGCTTAACGAGATCGGATTTATGATCCTGTACCTCGGTCTGCTCAACTCCTCAATATTTGGTCCGGTACGCGCGCTTTGACGAACATTTCATAGATTGGATTCGACAACGTACTACTAATGTGAAATTCGTTTTAGTTATGTGTGTCAAGCATAACTCAGGATCACAACTCCGTCCACCTCAGTATCCGGTAGCGCGGATTACTGGCAATAAGATCCGAATGACAAACCACGGTCTGGCAAAGGTAGCATAGCAGTTTTACTAGAAATGACTAAACGCAGCTAACGGAAAGGCTGCGGTAGGCACACGGAAAACAGTTTGGACAAAGCTCAAGATGATTATTCAGATAGAATGATATAGCTGTGAGTGGCTTGCGTGCTGTGAGGCACGGTGGCACGAGTGTGACATACCAGAACTGTCATATCAGACTGTCATACTGTGACAGCCCGATAGGCAGATTCTAGCACACCACCTCACACGAGGTGACACCATGTTCACAGCACACCACCCAAACTGCGGGATCCCTAGTTACCGCTACTATGGACCCAAAGTTTAATACAGTGAATCATGGCAAACACAACACCGAATACTGCCAAGTTAACCTACAAGGGATGACCCCATGCTAGGCACATACAAGCGGACGATGTCGGCTACAAAGCCCCGCTCATTCTTTGCGATCATACAGTACCCATCTGTAGAAAAGTCCGAGGGAAGGCGGTGTGCCTGAGCGCGTTTGGACAAGGCCGTGGGGAAAACGCGACGTCACAGCCACGGAAGGAGCAGTAAAGCCATGCGAGCGAGGGGCACTGGAAGACGTAGTCAAGGTCGAAGGTGCTACAGACACCAGCCCAAGAATCGGCAGCAAGCGGGATCAAGGCAAGCGTCAAACCGTAAATGAACATTGCGTCAACTAGGCCCGGTCCAGGTCGAATCCCCATAGCTGCGGCTCAAAGATGCTCACCGCAAACAGCTCATCTCAAGTTCCCCGTGCGTACCCAAACGCGCCGTCGCGCACCACCTCTCCAAGCGGCCAATCACGGCCAAAGTAAGCTCGACAAAGGAAAAAAAAACAAGACCATCCGCAACCAACAGTCGTCGTAGTAAGTCTCAAAGGAGATAACCAATCGCCATAAAAGAAATAGAAACACTGCACACCGCAACTAGCATAATCAACCCAATGAAAACAATCGTCGAAGCCAGCGTCCACGGAATAGTGGACTCCAAGTATAAGCACCACCACCTAATGAGAGCTGGGCGCTTCATACGAAAAATATGTCGGAATACACTCCTCGAAAAACATTCAAAGTCTCAACACGCATTACCACAGCTCGCCCAAGGCAAACAACGAGAAAAGCCCGGAGCGACCAAAGTACGGTACGATAACTCGGATCCTGCCGCGAGATAAGAAAAGTAGCTTTGGGTTAAAGAGAACCCCAAGCACCACCAATCCCAACGGAAATACGCCGCCCGATCATAAAATGCACGGTCCCAAGAGCGCCAAGAGTCGGCATCCAAAGAATGAAGAATCTCCGGAACGTATCCACACGCACGTTCCGCCCCACGCGATGAAGACAGTAAGGAAACCCCTCAAGAGCGATCGAAAGCAACCCGCAAAATCAAATACCGCCCATGAACTAAGCAATTCCATCGAAAGAGTGGGGGGAATCGCCCCCCCCATCCCAAGTGAACTCCTAGTTAACTACAACGAGCTAACATAAAATAAGCAGTGTCGAAACGTGAAGTGGGTCCATAACCTAC
The DNA here is from genome assembly GCA_001247695.2 of Cymbomonas tetramitiformis. Taxonomy (NCBI): domain Eukaryota; kingdom Viridiplantae; phylum Chlorophyta; class Pyramimonadophyceae; order Pyramimonadales; family Pyramimonadaceae; genus Cymbomonas; species Cymbomonas tetramitiformis. The sequence continues at coordinate 62,021 of LGRX02026689.1, read as the reverse complement.
TAGAAATGACTAAACGCAGCCAACGGAAAGGCTGCGGTAGGCACACGGAAAACAGTTTGGACAAAGCTCAAGATGATTATTCAGATAGAATGATATAGCTGTGAGTGGCTTGCGTGCTGTGAGGCACGGTGACACGAGTGTGACATACCAGAACTGTCATATCAGACTGTCATACTGTGACAGCCCGATAGGCAGATTCTAGCAAGTTTTTCACAGATATTGGTACCCGCATATGTGCGTATCTGTGTAAGGGTATGATTTGTACAAGGCTCACTACACCTCAGCAAGGAAGGACCAATTCCCGCTCCTGTCATATTAATTTGATGCAGGGTAAAAATGTTAGGGATGTAACCCTGCAGTTCTCGGGATGCAGCCCTGCAGTTTTTGGGATGCAGCCCTGCAGTTCTTGGGATGCAGCCCTGATTATTATTCGGTCGGCAATCATTGGCCAAAGTCATCGGCTATCAGCTTATTGACTCAGAAGCCACAATGTTATAGAAGCTTCGACCTATCGTGACCATATGCGGCAGTTATGCCTTCAGCATACGTAGACAATATGATTATGTGGAACTTATAATCCCACTTAAGTTGCATCATGATAAATTTATCCAGGTGTTAACAAGTGTTCAGGATTTGATAAGGGGTTGACGCCCCACAGGCCAAAGGTCATTGTCTCGTAAGGCTCGCTTCTAGTGTGCGGCTTTGAGGAGCAGCGTCCCGGCGTGGCACAGGCATGATGCTTCCTTGACCACAATGGAGCTGGAAATGAGAATGCTCAAGATATCCGAAGACAGGAAGGCTTTTTGTTGGCCAGAGTTGCTGTCTAAATGCTTAACCTCTATGGGATTGCATTAGGATACAAACTGTGCAACCATACATGTGATTTGTGGATTGGTGTATGACTTTGATGAATTGTCTCTTGTCATGAACCTGGAAGGAATGACGGGCAATAGCTAGAGCGGCGGATCTCACTCACTCGGCTTTGCTGTTATGGAATTCGATGCCTGAATGGCACAACTGGCAATCCTTGGCTCAGATGCTTTCCTTCAGACACTAGCAACAACTTGTGCGCCAGCTTCTCTTAGAATTGGGGGAAAACTATGGATCAACAATTCATCAATCAAAACACATGTTACCAAGGCTGATTCAACGAATCCTTTAACTCTTGAAATTCAACAATCAGCATCTCAGGCTGTTGACGTCAAAGTAATGGTCGTAAGCTTACAATATAGCTTATTCACATTTTAAAAACCATCGTTCTCCTATGTCAGTGCCCTTCATTTAATATGATAGAGCCGGAGAAATATGCATCTATGATTTCTTCATAATGAACTTCATATGTCAGTAAGTCAAATAAAGACTTCATTTGATGCTTCAATCGGCATGATGTACCGTGTCATCAACTTTATGAATGCTATACACAGATGCTGGAAATTTTCATAAGATTTTTAATCTTCCAAGCAAAATCACAATGATGTAAAATCAAAATGATGTAAATCAATTTGTGGCAGCTGTATGAAGAATGAATGAATCTATACTCCTTCCTCCCCCTTTAAAAAGAGGTGAATCAAACCAATCAGATGGTGTTGGAGAATGAAAAATGGTTTGATAGAAAATCAGACTGAGATTACTCATCGAATCAAGTGCTTTCGAGGTAGCAATGTCAATATGAACACCGATTTTCTCTACGTCATACCGGCAACATGCCTGACGCTTTTGAATGTGGCGAATGACAGATGATGTCAAATGCCAATGTCAATTCACTATGATTCAATATGCAGTTTTTGGGTTGCAGCCCACATATATTGTTAGTTCAGGGTCACAATAGTGTACCCAACTTAGACAATATTTCTGGATAATGATTGTGATAATGAACAACGAAATCAGTGATGGTACCGAAGTTAACTTTGGTATCGAAGCTAATGGAGAGTCAATCAAGAAGTGTCTGTAATGACAACAACTTACTACGAGCTGTATTTCCGTACTTGATGAATGGCTGGTATGTCATTTCATTATGACTAGAACATGGCATCGCCTAGTGATATGTGTATATATGAATCTTATTCAGTACATGATCACTTATCTCAATGGTACCCATTTTATTTTTGGGGATACACTATTCAGAGACTTGTCATGGTAAAGAAGTATGAATGATGAATGTGCCATTTCCAGAATGAGAATGAACTGCGCTTGGAAACCATCAACAGATTGCGGGCGAGTAGTCCCGCCATGGCTTTCCCAAGTTTCGTGGCCTAATGGATAAGGCGACAAATTTTCTAAACATTCCTGAATGAGCTTTTAAAGAGTTATAATTCCTCAATGAAGCATGTGTGTCTTATGTGTCAAAATGATATGAAACCACAAGTATGATGTCAATATATATGTGGATGGTTTATACCATTGTATGCTATTCCACAAATAAGTAGTGATGTCAGAATAAACCTTTGAACAATTGCAACTCAGTACAAACCCGAGTGCATTCAAGTCCACTTGTATGCTCAGAATCTGAATCTAATGTACTTTCTATATGCACAGGATAGAATATATTTTCTATGTGATTCTGGATTCAGGAACTAGAGTCAATGAAAAACTCCATTCCTATTTCAGACGATGAAACCTTTATTCCCTTAGGTGTAATACCTTATCTTAAGGAATAGTCATTTTCAATACAAGTTTCAATCGATTTTCTCAAATCTGTCACTTTTATGATGATCAGACTGGTCAATTTTACAGCATAACCACTTCCCCTTGCTGAAGGAGATGACTCCTGTCATAGGGCAGTATGTTGGCTGTTTTCAAATGACACATGGAAAACATGAGTGGCTCGACAATCTTGGAGAATTTCGGGATAAATATCCTGAATTGGCCGACTATGCCCAAAAATGACCGAAGAGATTACTTGCCATCTTTAGCCATACGGAGTAGAGGCTGCTTACCAACGGTTGGGTCATAGGCTGGATAGCTATGTTAGCTATGTTGGAGGCTGAATAGCCATGATTGCACGGACTCTGTCTTCTATGATGGATAGACTTCTGAGATGTGGTGTCCGATAAATCAATACATCTGACAACAACTCAACTTAAAAGGTCTGATGAAGAGCTGATGATCTTTGTTGCACTGTATTTTTTTTTTTTGATGTGCACCACTGAAATGCCTCGTGTTATAATAATCTCACTGAATAGGCTTTGTGCAATGGCGGTATGATCAGATATGTAATGATCAATGAAGACAAGATAACCGGTATGACTTATTCAGCAGGCATGACTACCTCAAAGAGATGCCAATACACGGATACATTTCAAGACATAAGGGCAATAGACTTATTATGTAGCCTTCAAAGGCAGCTAGCATTTATGCTGCATTGGTCAGCTTGGTGGCTTTGACCTATCTAGGTGTTGTACTCAGGCCGTAGCCTGCATATTGCATTGAGTAATCTTGACACCTTTAATGATCCAATCAGATGATATGTATGAAATATAAAAAATGGTTGCCCTTTTTCAATGATCGTCGGTGGCAGAGGCTATAGTGCTTGCACCGAGTCAATATACAATTCTAGTCTGGATACAAGCTAGACCAGATGTATACAAATGTTTAGGTTTTCAAAATCAAGCTCATATATATGTCATGGCTGATGACCTTAGAATGTTCGATACATATGTGTGTCAACTTCATGGAGTTCTGCATGGTTTAACTGTATATAGTCACGATTACCAAAACAAAAACGATGATGCAACTTACTTGTGTTATTATTTGTCTTTATTATTTATTTGGTTTTTAGTTGTATTTTTAGCTTATCATCTTCCCCCCTCAAGGAAGTGTATTGCTAGGCGGTTGTCAAGCGCCGTTTAAATACAACAGAGGTCCGACCTCTATGTGATGACGTGGAAGCTTACTATGAAGCTGGACAGCAGTTCTCGGGATGCAGCCCATTGCACCGAAGGTGCATCGCAGTTTTTGGGATGCAGCCCGAATTCACGTCATCAGCGTGGGTCATATAGTGCCCATGAATGTGCTGTATAAAATACAACACTACCCTCCAGCGGCGAAGTGGTTTGCTATTACCATCATCGTATGCTGTGGGATATCAAATATATGATCAGAGAGCATGGTAATATGTGTACCATGTTTGTCAATATCGGAGGAACTGTGTCTTCTTTAAACTCCTCATGACTATATGTATAATGGTGTTGTACTGATGTCAACACCTTCTCTCTGAGTGATTTATTGATTTTAGATGTGATGTTGTGGCAGTCAACCTTGTCCGCTCGTACCGGGGGTTGTATGAAATGTGTCCACGTCATTGGCACGAGTCATATTGTGTCCATGCATACGCGATCTTAGCGCAGGTCACAATACAGTGCCCGAGCATACGCGATTTTAGCGTAGGTCACATTGCTGTGCCTCAATTTATTACATCTGAGGAAATCTATTACTCATCTTTGTGAGTTTTAGACAGCATTGTACTGATTGCAACGCTTTTTCTGATGATTTATATATCACAGATTATACCAGATGTGGTGATCAGTCCAGTGCAAAATTTTGTCACCGGAATGTACAGGGATTGTGAATGATTGCAATTCAGCCGGAGGAATAATCTCAGCAGCTGTTCTGTACTAATGAATTCATCGGAGTTATACTCATTTCGACGATTCGAAACCCATGTCATTTGTAGTGATGACAACTCATATGAATATATAGGGGTTTCCTCAGAATGCTTTTATGTGATGTCAACATATTATGAACAATTCACTTGCATCTTAGGACAAAGGAGTTACGCTTGGAAGGTTTTGCATGGTGGTCACCCAACAGTTATCAGCTGTTATTCGGGTGCCACATTCTGCCTTCAGTACTGGGACTATATCAACCAGTCCTACAGCGATGCACCTGTCCTTCCCACTCTTATGTACGGCTATAGTGCCAAAGTGTATCAGGTGGGATATACATATATTATAACTATCTTCTTCTGATCCAATGATGTGCTATTAAGCATGGTATCAGGTTATATGTTATATATATAGTTCAGCATTCCGCACTTACTCGAGGATGTAAATGCTGAGCAATAGTCAACTTATAGTCATTGGGATGTAGTTTCCCATCCGAGTTTACACTTTGTTAGTGAAGGTGGGTTTAACGTTGTACAGATTTCAACGTTACTTGTGGATGGAGTGGTTTTATCAAAAGCAATCCATCATAAATCACCAGATCGGAATATAAAATGGATATGTGTGTGTGATATATACATATATATATATATATTGTACATGTATTATTTCTGTACATTGTTATAATGAGGTGATGTATATATATGGTTCCACCTTCTTCCCCCCTCAAGGAAGTGTGAACTCCACAGGCAGTTGTCAAGTGCCTTAATATCTCATATATGTAGCATGCTCGCTGTCCTTTAAGGAACTTATACAGCTAATACAGTTCTAGGGTTGCTGCCCTACAGTTTTTGGGTTGTAGCCCGACAGTTCTTGGGTTGTTGCCCGATATATTGTCATAACTGTGCTGATTTCAGCATGACATAAATGCCAAACACAGAGTGCTTTGTTATTATATAACGGCATTTTAGGGTGTATATGGTTACAGTGACCCTTATCACATACAGAGACATAATCGTGTTACATGGTATCAGTAACACTTAATTATGTCAAATTAAAGCAGTATGAACATTTTTTGAAGGAATCGAAGCAAAACTGCATTTAATATGTCACTGTATATCACGTGGTATTTAGGAGGTATGTTACACCCCTAACATACACACGTGATTTTCAGGGTGTTACAGGGTGTTACAAGTGCTGTAATATTTTGGGCATATTTATCAATAACTGAATAATTAGATCAGCGAAAAAAATGGAACCCAAATTTTCATTTTGAAATCATGCGTGTGAGTTTTTCACGCATTTAGTTACAGCCACTATGTACACCCCTAGGTGTTACACACAAGATTTTTAGGGTGTTACATGAGATATGACTGTGCACATAATGTTTTTTTTTCAGGTACCTTAATAGGTATAAAATGATATTCCGTGAAAAAATGGAGTCCAAATTTCAATTTTGAAATCTCCCGCAATGGGATTTTACCCATTTTCACCATTTCTGGCCACATATATATATATACTATAGTATATATATAGCAGTGTGTGTGTAATGTGCAACTTACAGAACTCATGTAACTTATCTCACTTTTACACATGATATTTTTCATGGCATTTTAGTGAAGATATGTGATGGTCAACATGTGGGGTTACACACACACATGGGTTTTGCTGATTGAAACCCATGGAAAGTGGACCAAAACCCAATGATATGTATTAGGTGTATCAACTTTAAGTGCAGTCACTTAAGTGATAACTTGTCAGTAACCTATCATCTACTTGGGCATATGGCGGTGCACTGAAAGCGTATCAAGTGATATCTTCAGATTCCAAGTAGATCAGGACAAAGCTTGATAAATGAATCAAAGCAGTGTCACACACACATATGTGTGTGTGTGTGTGTGTGTTGTCTATAACAACCTCTATCAGATGTCAATATAATTACTGATCTGCGAGAGTTACATGCAATTGAACTGATCAATACTGTATCAATTGTCAAAATGCAATGTAGAAGTTGGTGTTGCTCCAGCAATAGTGTGGGATGCATGGACAGTGCTCAACAGTGACCAACTGTTATTTGAGCACTGTATACTGCCTTCGGGTCTGGAGATTTCTCCATCCAGCCCTTCAGCAGGTTGTTTGATCCTGTCCCATATCTATCGCCATCACTTGATATCCAACACGCACATGTGTTTGTTGGATGGTATCTATGGGAGGGCGTGATGCTTGCGGAACGGAGATTGTCTACCCGATGCTTGACAATGGCGACTTGTGCTCTTATTAGAGCTTGTTGGTTGCACCCGGACAACACTCGAGTTAGTCCTTGCAAAAAGGATGTCGTGTTGGCACGTGACCCCAACACCGGTGCTTTGAGAACACCGAGGGAGTTCGTGAGCAAACATTGGTTGGAAGCCTCTCAACTAGTAATATATAGGAGGTTTCAAGCCAAGTACCCCGCTCTCAAGATTGGGCAACGTTCCTTTGAGAAGCAAGGGGTGTGCAAGCCGCACAATGTTGTGCGGCTGCGAAGGAAGGACAACATATCTTGTTGTTGTAGGTACCACGAAGACATGCGAATGGTCCTTGAGGGCTTTGACAAGGCCCGAGAGGCGGTGCATTCATCATGTGCGTGCACTTCGGCGACATGTTGCCCACGGGTTCGAAGGACACCTGAGCATAGGCGAAAGGCGGTGGGGAACACGGGAATGGTTTGCACTATTGCAAAGGCGGGGAGGTCGACATCAACTTTCGCCGAGAGCTTGTTGTGTCCGCGGGTGGGGGATAAGCATGCCATGGAGTGCTTGAGAGGGAGGTGCGAGAAGTGTGGCGGCTTGGCCAACTTCAAAGTGTGTGACAGTGAGGTGCAGCATGAGGCGCAAGTGCCGTGGTCTTGTTACGAGACTTGCGGCACAGGACAGATGGTACGAGGATGGTAAGGAGATTCGGCGACTGCAGTTTGTGCAGAAGAAGACGAAGCTGGCCGCCTTGATCGCCAAGTTGCAGGCGCTGTTGCTGGGGCACGAGCCGGGGGCTTCGTCAAACTGTCAGTGCAAGGGGAACTTCTTAGTGAATAGCGCGACCGCAGGGCAACCGGAGGCATGGGCGTGGAAGAAGTTGGAAGGCTGCGGGGATTGCGCGTTTCTGCGGCCATATGCATATCACACTTTCATGGCATTACACCAGCAGCGGCAGTTTCAGACGTGCGTCAGGGATTTGCCACTGGGACATGCGGTGTTCTTGTTTGACTTCTCGGAGAATCATTCATTGAACATTCCTCGAGAGGTGCAAAGTCTGCATTGGGTGGTGAAGCAGGCGACCATATTAGTCTGCGTGGTGTGGAGACATGCGTGTATGGCCGTGGATGGGGTGGAATCAACCGCGGAGAACCCGGTGCTGGTGAAGGATTACGTGTACTTGTTGAGCGATGACCGGAAGCACGATCACCGCTTCATTCAGTACATGCGGGAGTTGATCATCAGAGACTACTTCATCGGGAGGGGGATCGCAAAGCCCTTGTTTATCCACGAGTGGGCAGATGGTTGTGCGGGACAAAATAAGTGCGCGGCAGGGTTTGCGGATGTGGCGAATAGCAAATACGAGTGGTCTTTAGGTGTACCTTGCCAACGGAACTTCTTTGAGACGGCGCATGCCAAGGGGGAGCAGGATGGGGCGGGGGCGCATGTCAAGCACGCAGCGGCGGTGGCGGTCATATCAGAGGGTGACAAGTGGTATGCCCGCATCAATTGCGCTGCAGACCTGCATGCGTTCTGTTGCGAGAGATTGAGCCGACGTGCGGATAGCAGTTACGCCAAGGCAAGAGCGAGCTTCAATCAACGGTTTTTTTACTTGGTACCAGAGGACGCACTGCACGAGGAGGCGGGAGGATTGCATGCGGTGGATCACAATGCTGGTGCAGCATACCAGGCGGTGGATGGGACGCAGCGCTTGCATTCTGTAAGGGGGGGGGAGGGCGAGGGGAAGTTGATGGTACGTGAGCGTACATGCTATTGTGTGAATTGTTATGCGGAGTGTGTGCGCTCCATTCCGGACTCGGAGGGATGCTTGGAGACATCCCACGTGGATGCGTGGAGAGATGTGGAGTTGCGGCCGGCTACGGGCGCGGCCGCCGTGAGGATTCGCGGCATGGTGGAGGAGTATGCGGCGGGTGTGAGTGTAGCCGTGCGGCGTGGTAGCATCATGGCGGTGAAGAAGGATCCTACGGACACATCACATGCCTACTACTTGGTGAAGGCGCTGTCTGGTGTCACGGAGGTCGGCGGGAGGATCCGCCGTGATGACTATAGACAGACATTTGCTCCTGGAGACTCGGTGATTTCGGGGAGATGCTTTGAGTGGACGGATCCAAACGTGCGAGATACATACACCTTAGATACTAGCAAGAAGTGCTTGGTTCCGTGTGAAGCCGTACTAGCATGTGATGTTCGCCTAGTTAAGAGGGGGGATGTGCACATGCTACCCCTGAGGGAGCATCAGCGGTTGTTGGCACTTCTGTGAGATTCTAGTGTTATGTAGATGTATATATTGTATATATTGTAGATACTGTTATGTTGCGGTGTATATTGTTATGACTTGTACATACTTCGAATAACTTCTCCGTATCACGCGCTACATCTCACGCACCCGCAATATATGCAATTTCTGCTTTGCAGCCCTTTTTACAGACGAAATTAGCCCCCCAGCACCCCGTGAATATGACCCGATGTGAAATATCGCTTCTCATTGCCTAGGTATGACCTCTAAATACTTCTCACAACTTCTAATAACTTCTCCGTATCACGTGCTACATCTCACGCGCCCACGAGACATGCATTTTCTGTTGTTGCAGTCAGTTTACAGACGAAATTAGCCCCCCAACGCCCCGTGAATGTGACCCGATGTGAAATATCACTTCTCGATGCCTAGTAATAACTTCTAGATACTTCTCACAACTTCTAATAACTTCACCGTATCATTTGCATATCTCACGCGCCCACGAGACATGCATTTTCTGTTTTGCAGTCAGTTTACAGACGAAATTAGCTCCCCAACGCCCCGTGAATGTGACCCGATGTGAAATATCACTTCTCGATGCCTAGTAATAACTTCTAGATACTTCTCACAACTTCTAATGACTTCACCGTATCATTTGCATATCTCACGCGCCCACGAGACATGCATTTTCTGTTTTGCAGTCAGTTTACAGACGAAATTAGCTCCCCAACGCCCCGCGAATGTGACCCGATGTGAAATATCACTGCTCGATGCCTAGTAATAACTTCTAGATACTTCTCACAACTTCTAATAACTTCACCGTATCATTTGCATATCTCACGCGCCCACGAGACATGTATTTTCTGTTTTGCAGTCATTTTACAGACGAAATTAGCTCCCCAACGCCCCGTGAATATGACCCGATGTGAAATTCCGCTTCACACTGCCTAGGGATGACCTCCAAATAATTCTCACCAACTCTAGTAACTTCCCCGTATCACTCACATATCTCACGCGCCCGCAAGATATGCAATTTCTGTACCGCAGCCCTTCTGCGACCCGTTAGCAGCCTGGTGGCCACCGCGATGATCAAAAATGTGAAATATTGCCTTTGAATGATTTCTTTTAACAACTAAGTACTTCCTGAAACTTCTTGCGACTTCTAAATGCCATTTTCATCGATTATGCAATTTATAGTGCAAGGCCGTCCACCTAGCCGTGCCACATGCCTGACACGGCTATTATTGAACGTTAACAGCACGCGCAGAGTATATGTGGGTATGAGTGCAGACCCTTCTCCAGAAGTGCTGCTAGAGCTCAACGCTCCCTCATATACGCCAATGCCCCCGCGCCTCTCAGGCGCTACCACAATTGGGTTGTGAACCCGAGGGCATTGGGTGAACAACAGTATCGGCTGATCGAATAAGCCATGTGATACCCGCATGGTGTTCAATTCATGCTTGAAGCGAAGATGCGTCTTCTCAGAACACTTCGGTTCTTCAAGACTTATCTTGCTTCGCCATCTCGATACCAATACCTGGCCTCTCGATGACAGGTGTCACTCACCTTGAGTGGATGACAGATGGTATGACTGTACATGTCACAGTCGACCGTACTGACGACTGTATGTCATTATAATATATGACATGACACGACATGACATGACATGACACGACATGACATGACATGGTATGACACGTATGACATGTATGACACATATGTCATCGGTCATAACCCTGACATCTGAATAATTATCTTTAGCTTTGTCCATACCGTTGATGCACGTGTGCCTGCCGCCGCCTTTCTTATAGTTGCGTATAGTCATTCCAGAAGGTTATGGGAACCACTTGCGCTTTTGCCACTGTTTATTTTATGCCTTGAGCTTGTAGGCAAATTTAGCGTTATGATAAGGGGGCTCGTCCCCCCACACTCTTTCGATGGATTTGACTTGCGCTGTCGGCAAGCGCGCACATGTGATGGCCAAGGAAGACTACGGGGTCCTTGTCGCATTTTGTGATGGGACTCTCCGATTTCTACGACCATGAGACAGGTTTACTTTGCGAGGTATTCGCTGGGGTCTCCTTACTCGTTCCTAGTGTTTGCCATGCTTGGCGTTCCGGCTGCGCTACACGCTCCGGAGATTTTCGATCTTTGAGGCATAGGCTTTGAATCTTATTTTGGCCTTGCTTTCCGATCGGTTCGACTAATTGTTGTTGGAACTGGTGGTGCTTGGGGACCGATTCGGCCTCCCACGCTTATCACTTTGTCCGCTTGCGCAACGTTCATTTTCCAGCTTCTTTACCTTCGACGCTCGGGACATTTTTCGATCTTCTTTATGAGCAACGAAGGGCGACATGTCACAAAATTGAGAAACATTTTAAGCAATGGATTGCGACTTAATTTTTCCAAGTGAAGCACCCAGCTCGCATTAGGTGGTGGCGTTGTTACTTGGAGTCAACTATTCAGCGGACACTGACCTCGACGATTCTTCACTGGTTTGATTACCTGCGTTGCTTCGGCATTTTTACATCGGCTTTGAGTTAAGCGAGGAACCTTGCTTCTATGAGGACTTCTTCTAGGGTGGGCATTTTGGTTGGAATAGAAAAGTGACAATCCGAGAATACAAATTTGAATTCTTAATTCTAGAATACAGATCTGCCTAAAGAAATTCTTCCGCCTTTCAAGAATGCTATTTTCCAAAATTTCCCCCACTCAGGACTTGTGAACCACTTTGGTGAGGTGGCCTCACCAAAGTGGCTCACCAGAGTGGCTCACCAAAGTGGTTGATAAAATTCACACTGCTGTAACGCGTAATGCGCTAGGTATTCTGAATTGTTTATGACGTTTTTGTATATAATTTATATTTGGGAACTACCATTTTCCCGACACAACTGATATGGCAAGAGAAATCCAGCGCAGATGAATATGGCAGTTCGATTAAAATATTTTTCACGGCTGAAATCGCTCGAAAACCCATCATGTGTTAAGTACGAGAGCCCGCCGCATTAAGCCCCCCTTAAATATTATTTTTCGTGATTATTACTGGTCATACGAGCCTGGAAAGGTCCAACGTCCAACTCTATACGTCTATAGCCGATGTGGCGCAACATCATTCACGTCTCGGATACATTACGTGATTCATTAGACGGGCGAAATTCGGAACTGTAATCTCATCGTCAGCGATCAGCAAAGTTGTGCATAATATCATCGGCGCGACCATAATCGCATTCAGCAGCATTCCAGCAGAGAATATACTGCGACGAGGTGTGCGCACAATGTACGATTCGTACATCAATATCGTACATGTATACTGTCAATAATCGCAGGTTGTGGTACGATATGCGGGAATTAAGCGCGTGCATGAAAAATGAGCGTCAATGTACATGATCGCATCAACAGCGTCAGAGATGTACATGCTCGCATCAACAGCGTCAGAGATGTACATGATCGCATCAACTGCGACAGCGATCTTCGCAATTCGTACCGCGCGACACATGCAGTATACAGAAAGACGTGCGATGTTTGCAATTCGTACCGCGCGACGCATGCAGTATGCAGATTGGCGTGCGATGTTCGCAATTCGTATCACGCGACACATACAGTGTGCAAAATGACTCGCGATGTTCGTAAATCACACCAAATGGGCGCATGCAGCGACAGATTGACGCATGCAAAAATAAGGCTCATCCATGCAGTACAGTGCAAATAGACTATTGGGAATAAATGAATCTTGATCGTCGTCTAAAAACCTTCATTTTGACACAATTTTCGTCGTCTAAAAGGTATTGCCACGTCATCTGAAATGTGCCACGTAAGCGACACGTAAGTCGTCCCGCACATTTTATTACAAAATATTACTCAAATTATTTATTTGTGCATGATGCTTTCGTACTCGGCGAGTCCCGGTAATGTTTTGCTGCATTTTTGTTCATATGCGTGCATATCATGTACAAGTATGCAAATATGGGTACATCCATGTGTAATTTAGGTCAGCATGCACGGTACACGTTTATGAATGTGCGTATTCAGGTGCTTCAATTCCCGTAAAACAAGTTGCAACTGAGATGGATACTAGCATATGATACACAAATCTATATCTTTGACCGTGTACTTCTTTTCGATGACGGCTTCGTCGACGAGCTCAGTGATCTCACGTAAGTGTCCTTCGGTCAAGGGGGCCCAGGTATCATAGAACCCCTTCGGCAGATCATGGTAGACGATCGGCTTTCCGGATGTGGGGTCCCATTTAGGCTGCTTGGTCGTTGGTGCGTTGAGGTCAGTTGTGCCGGTCGACATACCGCTTGAACGTTTACGTTTGCCGGCTTATTGCGAGATGACCCAACCGTGGCGGTGGTCGTCTCCGTGGCGTCTTCATCGTCCGGGTCACCGCCCTCTAGCGCCCCTGCATTGTGGGCCTCCATCACTGAAAGCGAAAACATGAAATACCAAATCGTCAGTTAGCTACTGCAAAAACACCTAAGAGCAAATAAGAATAATGTCGAGACGGGATTCACAAAAAATGGCAGCACCTCTCTGAAGTTGTTTGAACAACTTGTGCGATTGCACCGAGATAGCCCAAGCAGCCCAATGCACGTTCTTCTTGTCTGCATTCAGCTTCTGGTGATTGAACACCTGCGTCTTCAGCGCCATTTCGAAGTTGAAATCCAAGTTCTGCTTCGGCGGCACCTGACGGTATTTCAAGTGCTCAAACCTCTTCATTCCAACGTCTCTCTCGTTGGGTTCGGCCATCAGTTTCTCCACGTGCCTTCGCATGCCAAGAATGATCTCCGTGATGTTGCGGTGCTTCATGTAGGCGTCAATGTTGTTCTACTCATTCCCAAGCTGCGTGCGCAAACGAATTGCACGGATCATGACTATAGCTGAGAAGCTGGCCGACCGTAAGCCCTCCCTAAACACTTGAGTATGTAAGCCCTGAGAAGCACCTGAGAAAACTGGCATGAGTGAGACACGCCTGATTCATTTCGAGGGCGCTCAAGTTCATGAAGAGACGGCATTCGATGAACTGAAACGCTTCCGTTCGAATTTCATGGTTTGCGTGCTTTGCTTCATCCGCCTTGACGCAGCGACGCTTTGCCTCCAGCAAATGCTGATGTCCAAAGCAGATGAATCTGTAGAATAACAAAGAAAGATAGTGTAAGTTGGAACACATCTGCATGCATCCATCAATGCAATGGGTCTTACTTGTATCTGTCTTTTCCGATGTCCGCCCAAACGAATGTATCTGGGTTGGTGCTTGTTGCATCGTTCTGATTCTCCATGACAGCAATCAGGGCTGGAGATCCCGAACCGGTGTATGGGTTCCAGTACATCATTTCGGCAATAGCCTGGGCGTGATGTTCGTCCAGTGGTCGAGGGCGATACGCTCCTTCTGCATCAAAGATGTGCTGGATATGGGGATTCTCCACGATGTCGCACATGGATTATTATTGTCGACCAACTTATGCATGTCATCGATTTCTCTGGTGGCCCACAGAAGCAACGTATACTTGGTTTTAGTAATGCACATACACCGTCAAAAATGCAATGGTCGTATAAATAAATCTCAGGAGGGAAGATGCCTACTTGCGCCTGGCAGCCTGTTTTTCTTGCTCCTCTGCCTCGTCGGGACAGCAGCCGCAGCCGCAACATCGGGGGAAGCAGCATCCGAGGGGGTTTCGCGTGGGTGCAGGCAACCCCCCCGCGGTCGGCTTCGACCGCGACAGCATGAAGGCAAAGCCGCTTTGCCACCGCTGCCGCAAGGCCGGTAAAGGTGAGGTGTATCACCCGTACCGCGACTGCCCGCTTGGAAGTCGCCAACACTCGCCAGCCACGGCCGCGGCTTTCTGCATTCCCATTCAGCAGGCGGACGCGGAGGGCCTGCACGCACTGGCGCTCGTGCGGGTCTTCCATCAGGACGCGGCAGACATCGGGCCGGAGGCCTTCTCGCATGCGGCGATGGCGTATGGTCCGCCCGCGGTGCTCTCCACGGACGGCGTCGGTGGGATCGACGTGGCGGCCTACGGTTTCTCCGTGCCGCCTCCGCCTTCTGGCGGAACCGACGACGAGGACATCTTGCGGCGGCTTGATGCCCTCACCTCTGAGGTTCAGGCCGCCTAGGACAAAGCACATTTTACCCACGCATCTTTCGTCATTCCTGGGAGCGGAGCGGAGGGGCATGCATCGGCTCTGGTGTGTGGCCCTGCCGCTGCGGTGGGGATCACACCGGAGGGGCAGGTTCCGGCAGGTGGTGCGGCGGCACGTCGGCCGTGCCGGGCCCTGCTATGCCTGTTTCGCAGGTGGAGGATGTGGAGCCCGCGCCAACTCAATCGGCGCGGGTGACCACCACGGAGACGACATGCGGTGAGTTCGGAGGCTTCGTGCAGACGGTTAATCACGCCGCCGTCCACCCGTCTGACCTGACAGGCTATGACACGGACGACTACGAGGGTTTCGCGGACGGTACTTTCGCGGTGAAGCCGCGGGCTCCGGCCGGTGCTGTCGGGTGCGGTATGCCGCCTTTCGGCTTTGGCAAGCCGGCGATCGGAGCTCTCGCGGTGCTTTCCCTCTTCTGCATTTCTTTTGCAGGTGTAGCTGTTTCGGCTTCCACGGCTTCTGCTGTGTCAGCTTCTGCATCGGCTACGGAGATGCCTTCGCCTAGTGGTGATCTCGATTGGGAGACTCCGTCATTTTGCTTTACGAATGATTTTGTTGATTCAGTGAACCCGGCTCAGGGTTTCTTGCTGGCTCACGATGTGCCACCGCTTCGGCCGCCCGAACCTCCTGACACTGTGAGCCTGCTAGCCTTTCAGGATTTGTCTCAGGCAGACTTGGGAATTGGCATGGCCTACTACTACGGCATGGCCTTACATGAGAGCGGTCCTCTCGATGTGGAGCACTCCCTACGTTTCTGGACGCGTGCAATACATCGTATTGAACACATATTGCAGGCATATTGCACGCGTATTGACATACAATACATGTTCAATACAATAAAAAATGTTACAATATGTGTGCAATATGCCTGCAAGCGCTCCAACATGTGTGCAACATAGTATTGCAGTGAGCCCTCATGTATTGGAGACATATTGAAGTTCTGATGCAGAGAGTTATTTCAATATGCCTTCAACATATGTGTAGTATAGGGTTGGAGACATGCACCATGCATGTCGCAAACACTATGAAGGCATGTTGCAGACATATTGCCTACATATTGTATACATATTGTATACATATTGTAAGTCAACATTCAATATGTTGGATACACACTGCGGACCTACTGCATACGTATTGAACATGTAAATTCAATATGTTGTATATATATTGTGGACCTATTGAATATGTATTGAAACGGAACATTCAGTATGTTGGATACATACTGCGGACCTATTGCATACGTATTGAACATGAAAATTCAATATGTTGTATATATATTGCGGACCTATTGAATATGTATTGAAACGGTACATTTAGTATGTTGGATACATACTGCGGACCTATTGCATACGTATTGAACATGAAAATTCAATATGCTGTATATATATTGCGGACATATTGCATATGTATTGAAACGGAACATTCAGTATGTTGGATACATACTGCGGACCTATTGCATACGTATTGAACATGCAAATTCAATATGCTGTATATATACTGTGGACATATTGCATATGTACTGAAACGGAACATTCAATATGTTGGATACATACTGCGGACCTATTGCATACGTATTGAACATGCAAATTCAATATGCTGTATATATACTGTGGACATATTGCATATGTATTGAAATAAAAGTTGCCTATATTGGATATATACTGTAGACCTATTGCATGCATATTGCACAGACATATACAACATGCTGCAAGTATGCTGTGGACCTATTGCATATGTCAACGAGAGGCATATTGAACACAATTAATATTGAATACAATTACAAATTGTCAAATTTGTTTCACAATTGCTCCCCCTGCCGTACGTAGGCTACGTCCACTACAAGGTTTTTTATTTTTGTTCTTCCCTCACGCTTGAAGGCCTTCTCCAAGAAGAGGGACGCCTCCGAGTTGGGATTCCCCACTCGGTGGCTAGCGTCAATCCCTTCCGGGAGGCGCTTGTCCACCTCCTTCATGATGAAGGAGGTGGCGCTGCGGACATAAGGGTACGGCTTCTCTTTGCAAAGCATCTTCATATCGAGGATATCAGTTACCTGCAGCCCCACCAAACGAAATACATGTGTCAAATATTGGAAATATAGTACAGTACTATTACAGACATATTACAGACATATTGTACACATATTGTACACATATTGTACACATATTGAAAGGGTTGGTGCGCACCTTGATACCGATGAGACCCTCGGTGAGGGGGAAATCGGGGCCGTCCACGATGTGGTTGGGGAGAATATCCCCAACCGCATTCGCCACCACCAACCCGGCGAACAGCCCGACGTTGGCCTTCAATCGGCCGGTGTTCGTCACGAGTTGGCCTTTGTCGGGACGGAGCGAACTCTTCATCGGTTCGTACTCCGTTTGCGCCCCCGCGTACACCACCACCTCTTTCCCCACGGTGAAGATGTCTTCAACATTTGGGGCTTCGGGCTTGGCGGGCTTGGCCGGTGACGGGGCCGGTGACGCGGCCGCCTTGCCCTTGCCCTTTGCGGATGCGGAAGCGGGGCCCTCCGAGGGCTTGGCCTTGCCCTTTGCGGATGCGGATGCGGAGGCGGGTGCTTTTTTGGCCTTGGCCTCCACCTCCTTCTTCTTGCATTCTGCCTCCAGGCGGTCAGCCTCCTCCTCCTCCTCCTCCTCCTTGTCCGGGGCGTTGTAATCGTAGAGATAGGCGACTGCAAACAAAAATGCTATAAACTGTAAGTTTTATGTAGTATGTGTACAATATGTTGGACGTATGTTGCAGGTATACTACATACATATTGCAGGCATATTGCGGCCCTACCTTTCAGAAAGGTGCACAAGCAACTAAGTATGCTGAACGTGTGCTGTGACATGCTTCACATATACTGCAAGGGTCTTTCACGTGTATTAGAGGGTGGGAACGTACTCAGACGCTGTCGAGCCTCCCCTTGCAAGCACTCCACCTTCGAATTAGGCCCCTCCTCCAATTCGAATTGGGGCAGCGCTTTCAGCACCTCCATCTTCTTGGCGATTTGCCGTACCGGGCATGTGAGAGGGACCCCCTCCTCCATCAACGTGGTGTACGGATGTAGTTTTGGGGGTCCACCCACGTACACTCTCCCGTTTTCGTGTCGGTCGCCCACCGGCCGCACTTCCAAAGGTATCGATTGTTGTTGACAATCGAACGGGCTTTCGCCCGCACGAACGAATTAGTGGGCGCGGTCGCCCACTTGCACCGATTTTGTACCGCCGTGACGTATTTCGTCACCGCGGACTCTTGCTTCGGAACGTGAAGTAGGGGCTCAAGACGCCCGTCCTTCGCACGCAATTCTGCAAGTAATTCCTCCCCAAACTCTTCCCAAATCAATATTTTTCATGCACCGAAGGAACGAAGTTAATTAAACGAAGCCGCATGCGTGTAGTAGGGGCTTAGTACGTACCAAACTCCTCGTGACATGCTTTAGTTAGTTGAGCTTCGAACGCGCTTTTCCCCTTGCGCCTTTTTTTGCTCCCTTCCCCCCCTCCCTCCTCATCGTCCTCGTCGTCTTCCTTCGCCCTTTTCTTGCCTTTGTCGAGGAAAGCCAATGGGGTTTCCTCGATCCCTTTGGGCTCGCTAGGTGTCCCCTTTGCCCTCACCTTCGCAACGTAGTCAACGAAGCCCTCGTGCGTATGCTCAACGCCAAACAGCTCGCAGCTTTCTACATACTCAGCGTGCAACTCTTTGACTGACATTTTTCTTACACCTCTGCTGGCTTTTCTTACACCTCTGCTGGCTTTGTTTACACCTCTGCTGGCTAGGGCGGCTGCCGGAACGTTAACGTGCTTCCAGGAGGCCTTCCGTACGTTGCCGTGATGCGATGGGCGTTACCATGCATCGTGCACGCATGTTGGCCGCATGTGTCGGGCGCATTGCACCTGCGACGACCGACCGTTTGGAAATGCATTTTGAAATTTCGTCCATCGTCCATCTCGATTGTCATCGCGCTCTTTTTCTTTTTTTGGGGGGGAACGTCTAACCCCCCTTTTCATTTGTGTTCATACGTTACTGTACTGTACTCCAATACGCAACAACTTTCCAATCCCTTTGTCATAATGGTCTAGTGGTTGGCCGTCGGTCTTAAAAGCCGGAGGTAGTGGGTTCGAGTCCCACTGGAGGTTTACACCTTGTCTGCGAGGAGTTGAGCTCCTCCTCGCTGGCGAAGTGTACCACCTCCATCTATAGGTCAATGATTTTTTTATCCAGGCCATCTCAGGGGTCATTTTGGGGGTACTTCTTGAGTTACGATTTCGGCCGTTCGATTCACGAACGAGGGGTGCAGATTCTCCTGAAAATTAAAATTCCAAAATTGTTTCCCCGAAAATCGTTCGATCTGTTCAATACTACTTCAATACGGGAGGGCTCACTGCAATACGTTACCGATTTCAGGCGTATTGAAATGGCGTATTGGAGATGTATTGAAAAAGTGCCAGGTCAGCTTTGCGACGATCCGTCTGACCTGGCACTGGCAAAGCTGACATCAGCATTTTTCAATACATCTCCAATACGCCATTTCAATACGCCTGCAATCGCTAACGTATTAGAATGAGCCCTCACGTATTGAAGTAGTATTGAACAGATTCTCCTCTAAAAAGTTTTTTAAATTTTGTAAAGGTCAATATGCGTGCAACCGCGTGCAACCGCGTGCAACCGCCTGCAGAGCTCAAGGCAGGGATCACTTCAATACGTGAGGGCTCACTTCAATACGTGAGGGCTCACTTCAATACGTGAGGGCTCACTTCAATACGTGAGGGCTCAAGACCTTGAGCCCTGCCTTTAGCCCCCCCTTTCAGTATGCTGCGGAAGTGTTGAAGTGAGCCCTAAAAAAGTTGAAAAAACATGTTCTTCAATTCTGGTGAGACTTGTTATATGGACTCAGGAGCTATATTTTGCGACATAGCTTGTGTGCGTTTTTGTGGGGGGGGTCCGAAAACCTACTTTTGGGTTATTGCTTTACTTGAAAGTTCCTTCAGCATATCGTCAATATGTCCGCAGTATATGTCCAATATATTACAGCATAGTTGCAGTACATTTTCGAAGGGTGATGGGCGTGGTAAAGGGGACTTCAATGCAGTATGGTCCGAGGAGATCAAATTGTTCATGGTGAAAAGCGACCTCGCCATGAACGATCCCCTCAATCATCATCACCAAGTGATGCGGAGCGACATCGAACCGGCTTGCCTTCGGCTAGAGCCGCCGCCCTCGTCCAAGGGAAGGCGGCCCCCCCGTACAACAATCTTCGTTAGCCAAGCGCGCGATGAGAAATCCCGCGCAAGGCGGGTGCTTAGCCGATCGAGAGCCGATCAAACCTTCCAATGCTCAGGAGGGTACATCGCTCAAACCCCCTCCCAATATCAAGCTCATATTCCCGGAAGGTTGGAGTACCGCGGAAGGCTTCCGCGACCCGGAGTATGAAACGATTACGAAGAAGGAACGCCTTTTGGGGTGGATTGCGCCTCCACATCTTCCAATATCTACGAGGGAACTGGAGTTGTCCGCGAGGTAGCACCCTTTCTCTTTCTTCTCGACGTTGAGGTTGTGTCTTTCTTGCTTCACAGGACTCTTTGCTACATGTATGCAACATGGTTACCATATGTTGCATACATATTATTGAGATTATATTGTAGGGATCCTGGAACACATTGCAGGAAAGTCGATCCGCACTATGTGGAAGTGGACACGGTATGGCATCATAAGTGGCTGCCAACGCGACTGCTCCCGCACGATTTCTCCAGATTGGCGCACGATTTATCTCCAGACAATACCGCGTGGCCGACTTGGTTACCACCTTCCGACATCTTGGAGCTAGAACCGGCAACGGTAACCTTTAAGGGGAAATCGTTTCGACTTGTTCCACCGGTGCCTAATTGCTTGCAACGGATTGTCGAAATGATTCGTGGCATGCAAGAGGCAAGGTAAGGGACTCTCGTGGGGCATGATTTCCCTCCCACCATTCATCACGTGGCTCGCTGCAATAGTGCTGCAGTACGCTATCGTGATGGTTGCAGCATGTTGATGGGATGTTGAACACATGTTGGGACGATATTGTGCAGAGATGCGGGCGAGGCGCCCCCCGAGGCGCACGAGGCCCAAAGCAAGGAGTCCCCCCCGCCGCCCAATGCTGAGGCACCCACGAGCCCTCCACTAGCCGGCGGGAGTGCAAGGTAAGGGACTCTCGTGGGGCATGATTTTCCTCCCACCATTCATCACGTGGCTCGCTGCAATAGTGCTGCAGTACGCTATCGTGATGGTTGCAGCATGTTGATGGGATGTTGAACACATGTTGGGACGATATTGTGCAGAGATGCGGGCGAGGCGCCCCCCGAGGCGCACGAGGCCCAATGCAAGGAGACCCCCGCCGCCGCCCAATGCTGAGGCACCCGCGAGCCCTCCACTTGCCGGCGGGAGTGCAAGGTAAGGGACTCTCGTGGAGCATGATTTCCCTCCCACCATTCCTCACGTGGCTCGCTGCAATAGTGCTGCAGCACGCTATCGTGATGGTTGCAGCATGTTGATGGGATGTTGAACACATGTTGGGACGATATTGTGCAGAGATGCGGGCGAGGCGCCCCCCGAGGCGCACGAGGCCCAAAGCAAGGAGACCCCCCCGCCGCCCAATGCTGAGGCACCCACGAGCCCTCCACTAGCCGGCGGGAGTGCAACGAAGGTAAGGGACTCTCGTGGGGCATGATTTCCCTCCCACCATTCATCACGTGGCTCGCTGCAATAGTGCTGCAGTACGCTATCGTGATGGTTGCAGCATGTTGATGGGATGTTGAAAACATGTTGGGACGATATTGTGCAGAGATGCGGGCGAGGCGCCCCCCGAGGCGCGCGAGGCCCAAAGCAAGGAGTCCCCCCGCCGCCCAATGCTGAGGCACCCACGAGCCCTCCACTAGCCGGCGGGAGTGCAAGGTAAGGGACTCTCGTGGGGCATGGTTTTCCTCCCACCATTCCTCACGTGGCTCGCTGCAATAGTGCTGCAGCACGCTATCGTGATGGTTGCAGCATGTTGATGGGATGTTGAACACATGTTGGGACGATATTGTGCAGAGATGCGGGCGAGGCGCCCCCCGAGGCGCGCGAGGCCCAAAGCAAGGAGTCCCCCCGCCGCCCAATGCTGAGGCACCCACGAGCCCTCCACTAGCCGGCGGGAGTGCAAGGTAAGGGACTCTCGTGGGGCATGATTTCCCTCCCACCATTCATCACGTGGCTCGCTGCAATAGTGCTGCAGTACGCTATCGTGATGGTTGCAGCATGTTGATGGGATGTTGAACACATGTTGGGACGATATTGTGCAGAGATGCGGGCGAGGCGCCCCCCGAGGCGTACGAGGCGCACGAGGGGCATGCTTTAGATGGGACCATTGGAAGTAGCATGCCTGACTTGCGGGCATCCTCAATGTCGACTAGTTCATCGTCCATATCGAAGAGCTTTTCCAGGTGATACATCTCATCATGTTTCCTTGCCTACTTGCTTTCGCCGTAACTATCCTGCAGCACGCTATCGTGATGGTTGCAGCATGTTGATGGGATGTTGGAAACATGTTGGGACGATATTGTGCAGAGATGCGGGCGAGGCGCCCCCCGAGGCACACGAGGCGGCAAATTCAGCTCGTTTAGACGACAGCAGGTACTATTTCGGGATTTCTGGATTCATTGATGTAGTCACTGTTGACGCGGAACGTAGTCCTCACCAATTTCCACTTGACGTTACCCCCGAGGGAGACAACCTACCATCGAATGCGGAAGAAGCCTACGACTTCTTCGAAGCTCATCAAGCAATTTTGACACCGATCCGTATGGAAACTGTTGTCTACCTAGTACACGATGGCAACTTCGAGGCGACTACATACGGCTCGCTGCTGGCCGACGACTCTCAACTCGATAATCCTACACGAGACAATGTGCGGGAGGTTCGGTGCCTTGGGCGACATCGGAGGAGCGTTTCGACAATAAATGATTGGCCAGATTTGATACGTGCGGTTGGAGTTTGGTCTTTAATTGCAGTTACCACGGATGCCATGGCTGCCGAGATGGAAGAGCCCATGAGGTATGTACGAATATTTAGGCACCTCAACTTGCATACTGATTTTTCATGATATAATATGTTGCAATATATCAGAAACCGTTGCCGGTATATTGAATATGTATGGGAGATATACTGCGGTGGGCGAAGCAGATCTCCGGTGGAAGAGCCAGCTGAGGCGAAGGACACCGAGATGGGTGAGGTGAAGGACACGGCGGGCGAAGCCGATCCTTGGCTCTCGCTCCATGCAATGCATCGTCGAAATGTGGGCACCGTAACATTGGAGCGAGGGCGGTTTCTATGTGATTGTGCCATGTGTTACGGAGTTGACCTACGTGGAAACGTGGTGAGCAAGGCCACCCGCACACGACATCGGAAACTCCACGGGCAGATCCAGCCACCCGCATCGGACCCTGAAGAATTCGATGCTGTAGTTTGTGGCAACCGCGGCGAAACCTTAAGGTACTCTCCGCCCTTTCTCTCCCATGAATGATTGGGCAAGCTTGCGTGACAACACATTCGCAATATGTTGACAACGTATTGAAGGTGCATTGCAACTCTCCTACAGACATACGGATGTGGACGTCACGATGGATGACAAGGAGGGCGAACATGCTGAGGAAGCCGGGAGGACAAGCGCAGAAGACGAGGTGGTACACGCACAACAGGACGTGGAAGCCAAGGATGTGTCGAGTCAAGGCGGCGAGGCCGGAGTTCCCGACGACGAGGATGGCGATGCGCCTAAGACCGAGGATGCCGATGGTGAGACCAAGGATGGCGGTGGGGAGGATTTGGGGTTCGATGAAGAAGACGACGGAGATGCCGTCCACTCCGTTAAAGCAGCGATTGCTACACATTTGGAAAGTATTGTGAATGCTGCAAAGGAGCTTCTCGGAGGGGAGACGGTAAGAACGCGTTATTATGCCAAATATCGTGCAGTGAACTGCACGTGCAATATGTAGTATGCATATCTCCTACATATTGACATTGTATTGCAGTATATTGCATATGTATTGACAGCCACTGAAATTGCGATGTGTACGCCGGACCACAACGTGCGGCGATCAACTAAGCTCCTCGCGGATCTTCTGGAATGGAACTTGGAGGAAAACTTGACCCAAAAATCGTTTTCCTCGTTGTGTGAGATCCTACTTCACAACTTTGATGAGCTTCGCGAAACCCATTTCCCCTTGACGTTCGCTAAAGCTATGGGTACTTTCGACGCTTTTAGTACGCCGTACCAACGAGTGGACATGTGCGTCAATGGATGTTGTTTGTACGAGAAGGAGTTGGAGAACGCGGATCATTGTCCACACTGTAAAGAATGCCGGTGGCAAAGCTTTGGAGCGGCGGAGGAGGATGGCACTCCGGAGGATGGCACTCCGAAGAAGCCGCGATTGCAATTCCTTTGGTGGCCCTTGAAGGAAATTTTCCGGAGGCTATTCCATTCACCTGAAGTTGCTGAGCTCATGCGGGCGCATGGCCGTCATACGTCTCCTGAAAGTGGACGCAAAGACACAATTTGGGGTAAGAGCCCAGCACGCGTCTATGATCCCAATGCTTGTGATAGGATCTGCAAAGGGCATATCTGCAATACACTTAACGTATGTCTGTGACATATTGCAGATGTACACATACAGTTGTAAGTATACCGCGGTGAGTTGTATTTTGTCCGGAGTGTGCAGACGGAGATGCGTGGAAAGAGAAGAAGGCGCGGTACCCAGAGTTCTTCCAGGAGTTGCGGAATATAATCATCCTGTTCTGCGCGGATGAGGCTTCCGTATGGAAAAACAAGGCGGGCGTGTTTCCCATGTATTTCCAAATCTTGAACTTGCCGCCGGAGATACGCTCCAAGTACGAGTACCTTGAGGTCTACGGTATTCTTAATGGCATCCATCCCGCCGATACGACTCTTTTGTACGACAAGCTGGTCGACGAGTTGGAGGAGTTGTGGGAGACGGGCTGCGGAGTTTGGGACGCCTTTTCCGAGGAGTATGTTCTTGTACGGTGCATGCTACTCGGGGTGATCATGGATTACAAAGGCTTGGTCGATGCCGGGAAGCGAATGGATGTAAACGCCTACAAGTGTTGCATGTTGTGCCGTACGAAAGGATGTCGCACAGTCCAGCGCTGGGAAGAATCTTCTACGCATTCTTCAAGCAACATCCTCCTGGTACGCTCTCATCGCTATGCCACGCAGCTTGATTGTTTGCAGCATGTTTGCAACATGCATCAACATGTCTGCAACATACCACAGATATGTTGTATTACTTGTGCACGTGCCATGCAGGGCCGCCGGAGAACTACACGCATGAGTTTGTCAAGCGAATGGGCGAAATACACGAGGCACTTTCCAAATCAGGTTGGTCGAAAGCGGACATGGCGGAACGTTTCTCGGCCACCGGATTCAAGTTGCCCGCCGCATTCGCAAGGTTGTCGTACTTTAACTTGGCGTTGGATTGGCTCTATGATCCTATGCACGAAATCATGAACTTGGGAAACAGGCTTGCAACAACGCTGCTTGGGCTGGATTTCAACGAGGCCGCGCGCAACTTTGCCGAGGAGGAGGGCCTGCACCCAGAATGGGGGCAAACGGAGTGGGTGCAGAATTCGAAAGGTGAGTTTTGTATTAGTGCAACATTTCTGTAATTGTGTTCAATATGTCATACATGTGTTGACGGTATACGGCAACACGGACAGGGGAACCGCATGAGGTGTACAAAATGACAAACGGTCCATGGGGGATCCCACCGCGTCCGAAGGCTTCGACCACCTTACGTTCTCGGGAAACAGCACTCGCCTTCTTGAATGAAGGAGTTGCGGGGAGTCACCCGGTGGGGCGATGGGCATAAGCATTTGTTGCGCACCTCAACCGCCTCCAACGGCGCAAAATACGCAAAGCACCTCAAGGCGCATGAGGCTTTGAAGGCTTTCGAGTCCAAGTTGTTGGCGGTATTGTCCTCTTGGCCTCGCGATGATGGTGAAGTCGACAATGCGCTGCAGGACATTGTGTCCAAACTGACTATCATCATACGGGAATGCACTGCGCATTCCATAGAACCTCGGGTACGTATTCAATGTTGGTGTGATATGAGTTCCACATGTCACAGGTATGTTGAATATATGTTACAAACGTATTGATTCGTACGTGCAGGATATGGAGTATTTGAGAGAGCAGACCAGACTTTTCTTTGAGGATTTGGAAGCGAATGGTCCTCCACAGTGGCTTGCAATCAACACCCATAAAATCTGGCACTGGGCCGATCTGCTCCTGCGATTCGGACCTGTGCGTGAATGGTGGATGTATGCCTTCGAGTCCATGAATGGCAAGCTAGCTAGGTGGGTGAAGAACAATGCGTTCCCCGTGGCAAGCATCATGAACGGCTATCTAAGGTTGAAAACCTTGCGCTCCCTACGAGGCATCCTGACCATGCTTTTGAACCGAGAAAGAGCTACTGCCGGCCGTGTCCCGCGGGCTTTGATGGCGGGCCCCGCTCCCGGCATCGTGGTCACTACCTTCGGGGAGAAGGGCAAGCCATTGGAGCTAACGTCCTTGGAGATTGACCAACTCACCCGCTGGATGCGAGCGAGTATTCCCGCTTACCGAAAGCTTTTTCAACAACATGCTGAGTACGACCTGCTCCGGCGGAGGTGCAACCTGCAAGCTCGCACGCATGTACTATCTGTAGTATACCTGCAACATATTGTCAACTTGTTTCTGTATGTTTGTCATATATTGTAAGTATACTAAGAATATGTTGTCATCACAGGGAGAATGCCGCGCGCTCTAAACAAGCACTGCGGAACCGACAAGAGGTGGGTGTTGTGCCCGCGATCGCGTTCGGTCCATTGGAGGACCCTGAAGGATGGCTTGGTCGTCAATACACGGCTTACGAGAAGTCGCTCATGATGGGTCCCGAACCCATGTGTTCCAAGTACAACAAGGTGAACATCGGCGGTGTCTTCTATCGCACTAGAGACGGGGACAAAGGGAAAGTGACAACCCAGTGTTTCGTCCGCGCATCCTTCCCCAAGGATGATGCCGATGCCGATGACGAGTGGGAGGACAGGTACGACCTCAACCACCAGTTTGCATGCTTCTTTGCCTTTTCGTATATCTCTGCAACATACATGCAATACGTCCCCAACATACTAAGGGTATGTTGTACGTATATTACAAAAACATTGAACATTTCGTGCGCAGGTATGGTATCATCAACGCCATTCTGCGGGTTACCATTGGCGGTGTGCTCTACACTTTTTTAAAGTGTGATTGGCTACCCGTGCCCACGGAAGCTCAGATCGCAAGCTTCAAGCTGAAGAACTCCATCCTCGGCGTGGACAAGGTGTCCAAGGCTTACTACACCTTCAACCCATGGGACACCTCCAAGTACACTATGGACAACCGAGAGCCCTACCTACTGGCCAATCAAGTCCAAGCGCAAGTAGTGATAGTCAAACACCCTTGCATGGATTCAGCGGTGATACTTGATACGAGCGACCGCAATATGGAGAAATTTGCACTCGTTGATAGGCCCGTAGGTAGTGATGGTCACTTTGACACATGCGGGAAGTGTAGAGTCGGTGGCGAGCTCCTTCTGTGTGAGAGGGCAGGCTGCAAAGAGGCTATGCACGTGCGATGCGCAGGGCTCACCGACATCCCCACTGGAATGTGGTACTGCAGAAAGTGTGATGACGCATAGTAGTGCCTCTGTACACATTTGATATACCTGTAATATACCAGATACGTATTGCAGCTATATTGTAAGTATTATGCAATATGTGAGCAGCAGGGGGGTCTTACCCCTTTACCCCTGCAGTCATGTGTTGCATAATTCACTCTGATTGTAGACATATTGCACATGTATTAAAGACATTCTGCATGAGTGAATGTTTCAATATGTGTTCAACATACACATATATTGCAAACGTGTTGAATGATTCATCTGATTGTAGACATATTGCACATGTATTGAACGATTCCTTATGCGTGAATGTTTCAACATGTGTTCAACACATGTTCAATACGTGTGTTGCAGGCGGTTGCAGACATATTGAACACCCCTCCAATCGTTTTGCCTTATTTCAATACATCGGCGCCCCAATTCATAAAGCCCCCCAGAACCGACTTCTGCGATACGCGTCCAAATGCCGTGAAAACTTGTCCCCATAACGCTAGACCCTTCCTTAGATGATACCAAGTGCTAGTGGGTGAGTCTGACACCATTTGGGTGCCCATGCTAGCATACTCATTTTCGCTGTGTCCAGGCTGATCGCGGTTCAATAGTTTGGCCAATATGTTACACGTGTATTGGAATGTCCAGATATTAGCATACCGTCTTCAATATGCATCCAATATGCCTCCAATACGTGTTCAACACGTGTATTGAACCCGTCTAGAAACGTAGGGACTACTATGCGCATTGCACACTTCTCGCGAACCCGCCTGAGGCGTGCACCTCTCTCCGGGCCGCGGGCTCTAAAATAGATTTTTTTAAAAATGTAATTTTTCTACTAACTGTGCTCGCAGGGCTTCAAGACAACGGTAACAATGGCGATGGGGCGACACAGGTAAGACATGAGGTGCGCCAACCCGTATTTGCAGTGCACGAAACTCCCCTGTCCGTATCTGTAGCGCCGTACTTTGCATGTAGTGCCCGACACCCCTGCTCAAACAAGCCAGACACAAGTCGTACAGCCACTGAAAAACCTAAGATGGCCAACACGAAAGCCGGCAATGTGCGAAAATTCGGAGAAAGAAGTCCCCAACAAGTGGGGCAAGAAGAAAAATCGAGCAGGTTCATGGAGCACGAAAGAGGATCAGCAGACCAAGCGAACACC
The DNA here is from genome assembly GCA_001247695.2 of Cymbomonas tetramitiformis. Taxonomy (NCBI): domain Eukaryota; kingdom Viridiplantae; phylum Chlorophyta; class Pyramimonadophyceae; order Pyramimonadales; family Pyramimonadaceae; genus Cymbomonas; species Cymbomonas tetramitiformis. The sequence goes on along the minus strand of LGRX02026689.1, from coordinate 32,898 downwards.
GAGGAGTTCATCAAGGAAATAAGAGCGCAGTCAGCAGAGAGAACCGACGGGTACCCAGGCGGAGCGACCATGCCAGAACTCTGCGACACACATGGTGAAGATATGAAGAAACTGATTGAGGCCGCGGGGGCAGCAGACGCGGACATGACGGCGCTGGAGGCGGTGGCAGAGTACATGGCCACCGTCTACGAGGACGCGCGGAACGTGAAGTACCAGCGAGGCTTCCCACTGGAAACTATTTACGGGCTCCCGGCAGGGCACGGCAGAACCCGCTACCAGCTGGTAGTGAATTGCACTGACCTCACCTCAGAGGAGCAGGATGAAGTTGGCATGCACAAGAAGGGACCGCAGGTGACGGTGGGGCCCTTTCGGGAAGAACCAACAGCAGCGAAGCAGTACATCGGCCACCTGGAGTCGGCGATCCGACACTTTCACGACCTCCCTGACACCGCTCCGGTTCTGTGTAGCGGCAAAACCCAGCTACGCTGGTATGCTGATAAGATAGCGGAGTTTCATCTCACCTTTGAGAAAAGTGAATATGCCATCACCGCGCTGGCGACATCTCTGGCACATCTACCTCTTCACTGCGTACCACTGGGGGCAGACGACTTCCAAGCAGCAGACGTTTGCATCCCGAGGGTACGGGTATTTCATCCGAGGCAGACCAGGACAGGCAACGCGGAGCGACAGCTGCACATAATCAGCGAAGAGCTGCGTGGGCACACGACCAAAGACTTGGAAAAGCAACTGCGCAGTATGCCCTCTGTTGAATCGGCAATCAAAGGGGCGCGGGGACTGCCCGCGTACATGGAGAAACACACCAACAGCATACGGCTGGTAGCGGTCACGGAGGAGGCCGCTGACAACATAGAGTCGAAGGTGCTTGCCTTCCCGGGTCTCGGGGAATACACAGTTCAGCGAATCAGACCATCGCTAACGAACAGAGGCGAGGACGAGACAGAGGTGATCGTAGTTGATAAGGGGAGCACCATCAACTTGGCCGCGGACCTCCCGAACTTAGTCGCGGCCATCCAGGAGGTGTTTACACAGGCGGGCTTGGGCGAAGCAGCGGAGCATCTGAAGCCGCTGCCAGCGACGACGGTGAGGCCAGGGACTGACCCAGCGAAGCCGGAAACGTATATGCGAGTAAGAATCACAAAAAGCGGCAATCTTTTCACCGGGCTAGCCAGCGAAGCAGCGTATGAGTGGCTGGGAAGGCAAGACAGGCGTACGGTCCGTCTCTCTCTCCCCAACAAATCTCGCTCCTACCTCCTTCAGCACTCTGACTTTTCTCGCACGGGAGACAAGTTTAAGGGCAGAAGAGGGAGGGCAGCGCCACCAGCAGCGGGGGCGCAGCAGACGGAGGACATCGTACAGGCGCTGGAGAGCAAGCTCTCCAACCAGTGGGCGAAAGTTGCGAAGGGCGGGGCCGGTGACGAGGCCATCAACGAGCTCCGCAAAGCCGTGGAGAAGCTCGAGGGCACATGTAAAAGCGGCTTCACGGACAACGTTGAGGCCACGAACAAGGTCTCCAGCAAGGTGGACGAGGTGAAGGACTCAGTGATCGACCTCACTGAAGAGAACCGCGAGTTCCAGAAGCAGCATCTCGGGATCTCCAGCGAAATACTGAAGTCCTTCAGCAACTCCAACAACGCACTGGCCAAGCTGCTGAAGGGTCAACGCACCCCCGAGCCGGCTAAGAAAAATCTACGCCGGCCACGAGAAGCGAGCGAGCGATCTGACAGCGAGGGAGGTATGGAGATCGACGAAGAGACGCTGTCGGAGTTCGGACGTCTGCAAAAAGCACGGGTAAGTTCCCTCGGGGAAAAATCATCCTCACGGGATAAGAGACCCCTCGCATATGGCGTAGAGGGTAACTGCACAGGAACACACAATCTGACTAAACAACTTGGGCCACCAAACGCAATTGGGGAGTTTGGGAGTTTCGGGAGTTCGGGAGTTTTACAATGGGAGGCCCTAAAAAAATCGAAAATTTGACCGAATCTAGGGTTTAAGATTTTCCCGAGTGGAATGTAATTTTATTTAATTTTCCGGTTGATTTAGGGTTTAAGAAATATTCCTAATTTTCACGAAAGAAATCATCTTTTTCAGCCTGAATTAAGGAAGGTTTATGGGGTTTTTTGTGTTAAGAAAACATAAATTTTCCATTGAACTTGTATAATATTTCACGCATTTTTAAGCTTCAAATTGTTTTTCGAAACTCGGTAGCAAAATGATACTTGATACGTCTGATTTTTATGAAATATGTTTTTGGGGGTTCATCGATGAACCCCTTTTTTTTTCTTCTAGTTTTATATGAATTTCAGGCCTTTTTGGGTTTTGGGGTGTTTTACAAGGGGAGGCCCTGAAAAAATCGAAAATTTGACCGAATCTAGGGTTTAAGATTTTCCCGAGTTGAATGTAATTTTATTTAATTTCCCGGTTGTTTTAGGGTTTAAGAAATATTCCTGATTTTAACTAAAAAAATCATCTTTGTCAGCCTGAATTAAGGAAATCAATATTCAAATCAATATTCAAAACAATGTTACCGGCGCGCATGTTTTGCCTCCAGAGTTTAACACGACTTCACCTTTTCTAGTGCCCTTCGCCCCATCGCCTACTCGTCTTCGTGCATTGACCAACTACGTTCTCCATTGGTTTTTCACGTGCTTTCGCGGACCACTACTAACCACAAGTCCGGGTGGCCGGCCCCCCAGTTAGGTTCAAAACATACTTCTTTCCCCGCCAAGATCCCTAACTAACTTTCACGAACTTTCGATGTTCTACTTCACGTTTGTCACTTTCATCTTCCGGTACGGCTCACTCAATCCAAGATCCCCCACATGGCGCTTCGCGCAGCAGAACACCGCGTGAGATAAATAGTGCACCGCGCTAATGAAGTTTGCACGCTTCCTCTCCACGCCGATGAAGGCGCGTCCCATGCGAAGCGCTCCAATCCCAGTGGTTCCTGCGGAACACTTAACATCTTTCAATACCCCGGCGTGTCCCTCGCGGCAAAACCAATGCATCCACAATGACACGCACCACTTCCCATGAACGGGTCCAGCACCACCATGTCGATGTCGGTTGTGTACCGCTCCACCAACAGCTCCATGAGCTCCACCTTTTTCTGTCCCACCACCAAGGTCTTGCCATGCTCTTCGCAGGGCTTACCGCCCTTCAAGCATCCCACTACGGCGCAATCGTGCTTGAAGGTATCCTGCACTTGAACAGCTTGGAAAGGTCGTGCCTGATGTTCTACCTCGGTCTGAACGATGTCCATCCTCTGCTCCTCATCCATTTCCTTCCAGCTTGGTTCCCAGCTCTCAGCCAGGTGCTTTTCCAAGTTCTTCTCAAAAGCCTTCACCTCTTGGTAACTTAGGGCACGCAAAATGTTTCCAGTCCAACAATTCAGCGGGAAATAATCAAAGTCAAGGTCCTTACATTGCTGCCCCCTGGTTTGGATGCTGGTCTTGAAGTCCAACTTCGGAGCCTCCAGCTTCCGTGCAAAAGTCGTGTACTGGTGTCCCACGGACTTTGGAGTGTTCGTGAAAGTCGCGTTGTTGCGGTTCCCCTCCGTCACGATGTACCCCGGCATTGTCTTGTACACCTGTGATCCTTCCCCCCTTTTCCCTCCCTTTAAGAAACGTAACAAAAAAACAAAAATAAAAGGGTGCCTTCAAAGCAACAAGTGTTACATCGATCCTACCGGGTGCTTCAACGCCTTCCAGCCCGCCTCCAAAGCTCGAAGGGCTTCACTGTCGCCTAAGGCACACACAATGGTGTCTCCGTCCACCTTTCCCAGATCGGCGTATTTATGAACCTCCGACATGCCATCGTTGTTCGCGCACAGCTCGTCCAACTTGACTGCGAACGCATCCCAATCCACCTTCGTGTTGTACCCGGTCTTGCTCTCATGGCCCCACGGAACATCCGTGATGACCGCCGCCACACAAAACTTATCTTCCGCCGCGTTGTGCGTGATGACGTCCATGGCCCCGAGAGCTTCGCCGAAGTACAGCTGCAACAGCGGGATGCCTTGGGAGTTCATGGCAACCGATGTCAACACCAACAACTTCTCAGACTCGGCATGTCCGTGTTGATGGATTAACTCCAAGACGTACTCCACCTTCTCATCCTTCACCTTCGTGCCACGCGTCACGCCACGGTTCTTCACCGCTACCACCTTCGGCACCTCCACGGACACAATATTGTGCACATGATGCCGTACACCAGGCTTCAACGCCTCCTCATTCATCTTCAAGAACTGCCCAATCTCAATGCTCTCCTTCACCGGTCCCTTCTGCTGCGTTCCATTTCGGAGCGTTCCGCCTGCCATCTTCCATTGTCGCAACCCTTCGTAGTCCGGGTTCCCTCGCGACACCCCAACCCAAGGCTTCATCCATTCCGCGCAGGGGGCCGGGTCGTCCTCCATGTCCTGCTCATCCTTCTGTTTCTCCTTGTCGCTAAGCCAAGCCGCGTAAGCGGCATCCTCCTCCTCAAAGGCCTGCAACTCTTGACGTAGCTTCCCCATCTCCGCCCTCTTCTTAGTTAGATCCTTTCTCTGCTTCTTTGATTTTGGGACATGTTCCCCCGCGTCCTCCGCCGCAAACCAATCCGCCACTTCCTGTCTCTTCCGCTTCCGATCTTCACGTGTTTCACGAACCTCATCCGACTCCTTTTCAAAGTCAAACTTTCCATCCTCCTCCTCATCGCCCTCCTCATCGCCCTCCTCTTCCTCTTCGTTCTCCTCCTCCTCCTTCTCCTGACCATCTTCCTCACCAACCGGTTCCTCACCTTCTACCTCCTCATCCCCATCGCCTACCTCGTCATCATCCCCAACCGACGCACCTTCCTGCGTCTCTTCCTTTTCCTCTTCAACATCCCCACCCGTGTCACCAGCTGCAACTTCCGCAAGGGTCTCGACGCCACTCTCCTGAGCCTCCACAGCAGTCTCCTCCCACTCAACCATCTCGTTGTGCTTCTTCAGCATGTCCTGCACGACTTTCGGCTCGACATCCCGGTTCAGGCGAGGCAAGTTACTGGTCTTGGAGCAAGTCTCGTTGGCGTCGAAGAAAGTACCATCGTACCTGTAAACAAAAGTTTAACACCCATCACCTTTCCGCATAAAAAAATAGTTCACGGCTTTAACCAAACCGTGGTAGATGGACTTACTTTCCGGCGCTCAGGTCCTCCAAGAACTTGGACGCCTCTTCAGTTTTTTTCGCCTTCCCCTTAGAGCTTTGAAGCTCTAGCTGTGAGCGGACTTCTTGACGAAGCAGCACAAACGAACACAAGTCCGTGAAGGCGCGTGTGGTTCCGACGAAGCCCAAAGTCGCGCATTGCTTCTTCTTCTTCAAGTGGAGCTCGCCATTCTCGTCCTTCACGGCGAACTTGACGTTCTCGTTCACTTTCAGGAAAACCTGAGACATGTGTTTGTCTTCAGGCGTGATGGTTGCATGTAACACAATAAAATAAAGACCGGCTTCCACCGTACCTGATATCTTTGTGTCGGATTAAGACGTTGGAATTCCTTGTTGTCGAACAAGGAGTTGAAGCCGAAGGGGGAATCCTTCCCCAAAGCTTCGCAGTTCTCGCGAAGCAAGGCCTCCAGCCGCTCGTCGGGCCCGATCACCTTTTCGTGGATGTGGGCCATCCTCTTGAAGAACATCAACGAGTATAACGAAGGGTCGATGTGAGAGAACAAAACAACCAACTTCTGTGGTTTGGCCACGGTCTTGTCAATGGAGGACATCAGCCATTTGAAGGAGGTGTAGTCGTCGAAAAAAGTTTTTTTCTTGGACCCCTTCTCGTTCTGGACGATGCGCGAGAGGGCGAGGCATGTAACCTCCTCCTTGGTGATGTCCTCCGACACCACGATGACGTTGCATTCCAGAAACCTTTTGTCCCGGGCCTCTAGTTTTTTTCCGCCTACCACGGCGCCATCTTGGAAGGCACGAGTGAAAAACTCGTGCCTACCATGTCCGTCAATGGCAATGTACCGCTTACTGAAAACAAAAACAAACACAGCACGCCATTTAAAACGACAAAGAACATGGGTTAAAGGGTTAGAGAAACTATTTATAAAAAAATATATAAAGTGTTTACTTCAGCTAAAGCTACCACTGGCTGTCTAGCATCCACAAAGGACATTGCGTCCTACGTTTTTTTGCGTTTCGCTCAGCGTCTTCTGAGGATGTAACTTCTTCAAGCAACACTAGCTTAAAACCCCCTGTCTAAAATGCAACGCCTACGTCTAGTAATTTCTTTGTTGATCCTACTTCTTTCAGCTTCTCGGTTCATTGCACGTCTTCTTTGAAAGGCGCGCACGCCTTTAAACAGATCTCTGCAACATGTAACATCTACAAGCAACACTCGCTCTGACACCGCATGTTCTTCTTTCGAGCAAGAGTCCTGAAGGGAGTCAGTAGACCTGCAGATGAACAGCAAATAAACAAGAAGAAAGTCACCATGCAAAACCAAGAAGAGTTCAAGCACTAACCTTTTTTTGCTGAATAAGAAAAGCGTTCATCGATGAACGCAAAAGCGTTCATCGATGAACGCTTTTTAAAAAACACTGCTAAAGAAACAAGTGTTTTGACCGGTTTAAAGAAAAGTGTTCATCGATGAACGCTTTCTTTATTTTGTTTCTGAAGCTTGAGTATTTTAAACTCTTTTTAAGAAAGCGTTCATCGATGAACGCTTTTCTTAGTTTTCCTTGTATTTTTCCTGAGAAAAAAGCTGAATCACACAGAAATATCGCAGCTTTTGCAACTCCAAACCGCAAAGTTTTAGGAAAAATACAAGGAAAACTAAGAAAAGCGCTCATCGATGAACGCTTTCTTAAAAACAGTTTAAAATACTCAAGCTTCAGAAACAAAATAAAGAAAGCGTTCATCGATGAACACTTTTCTTTAAACCGGTCAAAACACTTGTTTCTTTAGCAGTGTTTTTTAAAAAGCGTTCATCGATGAACGCTTTTTCACACTTGTCTCTTCTACCTTTTGTCAGCGCAGTTCTTCAAGAAGGTTTAGTGAAACTTACCCGTGGGCCTTAGGATCTCCTTTTTTGGCGCGGCGCCAGATCATGGTTTGGGAAAGGTCGATGCCGTTTTTCTCAACGGACTTCTCCACGTTGACACCGTTGTGATTGTGTCCTCTTGGGTTGTCAGCGAAAGAGCAGTCCGCGAGCTTCAGCACTTTCTGCTCAACGAAACGCTGTTCCATCACGTCCGCGTAAACCAACCTTTCCGTGTTGCCATCCCCGGACTTCTTGGTGGTTCCTTTTTTTGCAGGCATCTTTGCTTGTTTCTTTTGACTTTAAATCTTTGCGCTTTTTATTTGGCGGCTAGAGTTCTTTACTAGCTCTCAACTGTCTTCAGGTTTTCTTCGACTTCTCTTTCCGAAACACGTCGACTCCTTTGGTCAGTGTCGTTCTCGACTCGATATTTTTTCGCCTCGATATTTTTTTTTTTAATTTTCAAAGCGTTTCCTCGAGTCGAATATTTTGAAGGTTTCGCCTCGACTCGACACTCGACTCGATTTTTTCCTTCGCCTCTCTTTCCGAAACAGCTAGACTCGTTTGGTCGGTGTCGTTCTCGACTCGACTCGAAAATTTCCCAGCCGTCGCCTCGACTCGATTTTATTTCGGCGTCGCCTTTTATTTTGGCGACTAGAGTTTTTTAAGGCCTCTCCTCGACACTTTCACTTCGGGAGTGCATTTATTTTACCGACTTCCTAGGGCTAATGCAATGTCCACTCAATTTGTTACTTTTCGCTGCCTTGAAACCGGGGTTGTCGTTCGTGAAATTCCTATTGTTTGGCATCTTGGAGACCCTTTTGTGACTAGCGACACACTTTGCAATGTTTTTAGTCTTGACAAGAAAGAAGATCTTTCCGTCACCTCCGAGTACGATGACTCCGTTGCTTGCTCTTTGGACCTGTTTCCCGTTCACGCGGGCTTCTTGCACAATGTGTACGGTACTCCTACCGACGACAACATGCCAATCTTGGTAAGCGACAGCGAAAGCGATGACAGCGATGATGAAGAAGACATTATTTACACCGGCGAGTGCAAGACTCCCCGGTTCTCACCAAACACGAAGCCCAAGCCCACGGAGTCCGTCGCTTCGACAAACCTTTCCAAGTCCGACTCGACTTCCAGTCACGCCTCTTCTTTTAAGTGGCCCGCAGATTGCAAACGTGTGAACAAGGTCCCCTTCGACGTCGATGGCAATGTAACTTTTGGTCACCACATGTCCTCACCTCTTCCTAAACCAACCGGGAAGGGCGGTCTACCGCTGAACAAACTTGACTTCCATGTCACGAACCGTTCTTGGTCCCACGCCTGCGCCACAACTTGGGCGGAGGTAACCCGACAAGATGCTGTCAAGGACTGCAACTCTCAAGTTCGACTTCAAAACTGCCTTGGAGAAAAACTTTGCAGGAATACGGAGTGCTCTTTCTTTAAAACCCATGACAAAGAGTTCGTTCAGACAAGTTCTCAACAACGTGGCAAACGCTCCGCTTCCGCTTTCCTCGGCGTTGAGGTATTTTAATCCCAAGGTTTTCCTGTACACTTTCCCCACTTTTCCAGTAGGACCTTACGCTTTTCTTTTCTTCTTTCAGATTGAAGGCCCTCCATGCAAAAAGTGTCAAGAACCCATGGAAGTTATTACCTGTGGTGCCCGGGCTACTTTGGTCCGCATCGACCTTCCCGCAGCCGAAGGCCACCTACTGCTCTTTAGACACGAAGGCACCCATGCCTGCCAACCCATGGATAAAAAGGGGAAGGCCGTTGTTTCCAAAGAAACCCAAGACGCCATCAAAGAAGCCCTTCCCGTTTTCGGTGGTCGCTTCACTTCCGAGAAGCTGAAGAACTCCGCCACAACGGTTGCCTTCGAGAAGATGCTTTCCTCTCCGGACGGCTCTCCCATCGACGTGTACAAGGTATCGCCCTATTTTTGTGTTACCTTTCCGTTATACGTCGGGGACATGTTATTCTTAATGCATGGTTCCATTTTAGGTGGCCCGCGAAATGCAAGACGCTCGCGCCGTCCGCGACGTGATGAAAGAACACCGTGCGACTCAACGTGCCCCCGAGCGTGCTGCTGATGACGAGGTCAAGGAAATGAAACGGATCCTAGACTCAAAGGGATACCGTACTCTTCTTTTCGACACCGCACCTCTGAACTGGTTCATGTGCCCCCTGGACTTGCCGTGGTCCCCCGCGAAGATCATGCTGTTGATGGACCGCATTCTCGGCAAGCCTCCGTTCATCGGTTGCTACGCATGTTCTGATGGTGGCCACAGCTGCATTAACGGTCGCGTTGTCGAGAAGGTTGCAACGGTCGTGCCCGGAATTGGGTTGATAAAACTAACAACCTTCGTGCTGCCGGCGGGTGAACGCGGTGTGGATGAGGAGAAGATGTGGCAGAATTGCCACAAAGTACGTGTTTAAGTGTTTGCGTGTTTAATTTTTTCTGTCCGTGTTCTTCGGTATTTAAGAGAAGTCCGGGCGCGCGTCGTAACTGGAGTTGGTGACCTAGCGGTTGTCGGCTGTTTTATGCCTGAAATAAGGGGGAAAAAACGGGGCAACCCCCATAAAATAGGAACAAAGCCAACCAAAGATATTCCTGAAAGTGTAGAAAAAATCTGGGTTTTTTCCAAAATTTTCAAATTTTAAAAAAACCCCAAAAAGGCCTGAAAATCATAGAAAACTGAAAAAAAATATATTGGTTCATCGATGAACCCCCCAAAAAATATTTCATGAAAGCAGACGTAAAAAGTATCATTTTGCTACCGATTTTCAAAAAAATAAATTAGCTTAAAAATGCGTGAAATATTGTACAAGTTCAATTAAAAATTTATGTTTTCTTAACACAAAAAACCCCATAAATCTTCCTTAATTCAGGGTGAAAAAGATAATTTTTTAGTGAAAATCAGGAATATTTCTTAAACCCTAAAACAACCGGGAAATTAAATAAAATTACATTCAACTTGGGAAAATCTTAAACCCTAGATTCGGTCAAATTTTCAATTTTTTCAGGGCCTCCCCTTGTAAAACTCCCCAAAACCCAAAAAGGCCTGAAATTCATATAAAACTAGAAGAAGAAAAAAGGGGTTCATCGATGAACCCCCAAAAACATATTTCATAAAAATCAGACGTATAAAGTATCATTTTGCTACCGAGTTTCGAAAAAATTTTGAAGCTTAAAAAGGCGTAAAATATTGTAGAACTTCAATTGAAAATTCATGTTTTCTTAACACAAAAACCCCATAAACCTTCCTTATTTCAGGCTGAAAAAGATGATTTTTTTAGTGAAAATCAGGAATATTTCTTAAACCCTAAAACAACCGGAAAATTAAATAAAATTACATTCCACTCGGGAAAATCTTAAACCCTAGATTCGGTCAAATTTTCAGTTTTTTCAGGGCCTCCCATTGTAAAACTCCCCAACTCCCAAAACTCCCAAACTCCCCAAATGTGTAGAATGAACTTGGGCATCGGTTCCGAAAACGGGCACAAGACGAAAAGTGGAACCCCACCACTTGCATCACTGAACCAGTCCGAGCACAGCACAAGAGGAAGGGAAATCAGCTGAATAAGTACTGGTTGGGTTCCTGTATGCATCGCAGGCCAAGGCAGACGAAAGGAAAAAGCTGGAACAGCTGGAACAGCTGGAACAGCTGGCAGAGCCTCGCTCCAGCCGAAGCCAACGCTCTAGGGGCTGACAGAAGCAGCCTGGCAGAGGCCACATCCTGTATAGGCCCCTGCAGTTTTGAAGCTAGGAAAAGCCCTGTATACCAGAAAATCCTGGTTAAACAAACACCTGAAGTAAAAAATAACTCTGCTAAATCCAAACCTGCTGCTGGTAAAAGTACATCGTGCCTGTACTCCTGCACAGTGCTGATCGGAACCCAGGCTGCAAAGCCCACGACTAGACACAAGTGTGGGAGGGTTAGCAGTAATATAGGCACCAACTGTTACCACACTGTTGACACGGTAGCAGCATCAAACTCAATACAATATAGGGAAAGGACGGGCACACCTGGCACAAGAGCTGCAAAAAATAACATAAAACATACAATGACATTGAGTAGCTGCAGTTGCAATAACATACACTATGAGATAGTAAACAGAGTTAAAGCAACAAGCAGGCCACCCGAGGCCAGTTCCCCATACACAAGGGAGGTAAGCAGCAGAGAACACATTCAGGAACTCCCACTAGGACAAGAGGGGAACCCTAAGCCTACCTTAAGGAAAATAGGCACAAACCAGCCCCAGAGGGTGAAGGCAATGGTCAGCCTGACAGGAAAGTTACTATGGGGACTTTATTGCAAAATGGCAGACAATATTCACACTTTCAGGAGTAACCGGCAAATTACGGCATTTAGCGAATTGCTCCAGGAGCTCTACGTTAAAATACGAAGTTTTGTAAAAACAGCTCTGACAGAGCAATATTTCAAGGAGACAACTGAGGGTCAAACACAAAGACATATTGAAAAGAATGAGGCCCAGATATATGGCAGTAAGGACGGGATGATGCTGCAGGCAAATGTAACGCGTAACAGAAAGAGGAATGCGGGGTCGGGGGAACATGCACACTGGCGAGACGACTGGGATAGTAACAACAAGAAGAACCCACAGGATATATTGAATGGAAATAGGCGAACTGCAACAACCCGTACAGCCATATGGAGGAAAACAAGGGGAAACCCTAACCCAAAAGGGGCTTACCTACAGAAAAGGGAGGGAATAGGGGCACATAAAAGTAAAATTAGACGGAAATATTTTACACAAGGCCTACAAATGGCAAAATACGAACGTGAAATGAAAATGAACTTGAACGGACGACTTTGGACATTTAGCGAATTGCTCCAGAAGCTCTACGTAAAAATTCGAAGTTTTGTAAAAACGACCCCAGCAGAGCAATATTTTAAGGAGGCAACCAAGAGTTATGCACAAAGATATATTGGGAAGAATGAAGCCCAGATATGCTGTAAAAAGAACGGAACGACGCTGCAGACATGTGTAACGCGTAACAAGGAAAACCGCGTTAAGCCAGAAGAACATGCACACCGACGAAACGATAGGGGCAACAATAACAAGAGGAACCCACAAGATACATTGAAAGGGAAAAGGCCAATTATGACAGCTTACACGGCCATATACAGGGAAATGAAGGGAAACCCTAACCCAAAGGGTCAATACCTACAGAAAAAGGGGGGTATAGGTGCACATAATAACAAAATTAGACGAAAACATTTCGCACAGAGCCTACAAATGGTAAAATACAAACAACAAATGAAAATGAGCTTGAACGGACGACATTGGATATTTAGCGAATTGCTCCAGGAGCTCTACGTAAAAATACAAAGTTTTGTGCAAATGGCCCAAAAGGGGAAATACTTTGAGGGGACACCCATAGGGTATATACGAATAAGGTTTGAGGAAAAAGAAGCTCAGAAAAGCAGTAAGGCAAGTACAAGGGGACGGAAGGAGTGTGTAACGCGTAACAGGGGAGGCAGTGCGGAGGAAGGGAAACACAACCAGAGGAGATGCGTGACGAATAATAGACATGAAGATAACTCACAAGGCGCACCAATAAAAGCGGTACTTGTAATTTGCGTTGTGATTACGGTCCTAACAAAAAGTAACATTAACGAGCGAAAAGGACCAGCACGAAAACCAACACAAAGGGTGCGGGTGACAAAATGCAAGGAGGCTAGCAGGAGGGCAGAAAAGGGAGTGCTGGGTGAAGCTCCGGAAAGGGAGCATGCAGCACAGTGCATGCAGAAACGAAGCACAGCGGCAACAGCAAAAACCCGGCAAACAGTTGAAACTGGAAAGGTAAGTGAGGAAATGCCAAGAGGAGTCAACGACCAACACCAGGAAATAACACAGGAAAAGCCCCCAAAGGGCCCCAGGTGGTTAGCCACAACAGAAGAGGGGGGACGAAGGGCGAACTTCAGAAGAAACCTCACATATTACCTACGGGCGAACCGGCAGGAGCACGCATATGCACACAAAAGAGGAAGGAGATATTGGAGTGAACATGCGAAAGGGAAAACATGCAGGTGGGTACAACGTACCAAATATGACAGACCACAACTGGTCAGAAGCAACCAGGTAGTAAGGCAAGAAACAAAGGACAGGGACAATGGTAAGTGGGCGCGAAAACATGGCGAGATGCGCCGAATGAAAAGGGAAGGCCAAAACATAGCGAGAACGGTGGGAGCCCAAATAATGAGCATGCATGTAACACTAGATGTGCTGGGCACTCTGGCAAAACGGATGGAGCAGGCACAACTGGCAATGAAAAACCCTCGACAAGAGGTACCGCAGGTCAAAGCGGTGAATGAAAAGTCTACGGTAGCACGAGGAGCAGCATTGGGCACAAGACCCAACAGGAAAGCTGAACAGATTGAGGAGATGGGTAGGTGTGCCGAAGCGAAACCACAGCCCTCACATATAGGGGGGGGAACATGCTCGAACGAGAAAATGGAAGGACAGTACCCCAAGAATTCTGTCACGCAGGGAATATTTGCCAAGGATGGGAAACTGAATATGCACCAAGTGGACCTCGCGCTCGAAACACTGGAAGACAACCCTCCGGGTTCAACAACCATGCAAGAAATACTGAAGATGCTGAGGGAAAATGACAAAAAATTTCTGGAAATGATAAAAGAAAAAGTCGCCAAAAAGGGTGGCACCCAGATACCAGTGGTAGGAAACGGACACTGGCTACTACTGATGGTAGGAGTCTGCGTCGTAAAAGATAACAGCACGTTGCAGGCCTATGTATACGATTCTATGGGCATGGAAAGACAGACACGGAAGAAAACCGCCCAAGGGCACACGAGAATGGCGGAGGAACTGCAAGGAGCAGTGAGTGCATGGGTAACGGGCAACAAGGAGGCAATGGGGTGCCTGGAAGCTAGAGCCACGCCGATGTACGACAGGCACCAACACGATGCATTCAGCTGCGGCGTCTGGGTGATATATATTGCGGAGCTATGGCAACAGTGGCTGTTAGAAAGGAACGGAGCCTGGATACAACATGTGTACACGAACACACTCCAAACCAGTCGATGCGTGACACTACACACCACGGAAATAGTGAATAAATGCAGAGACAGATTCAGGCCAAAGATAAAGTCGGCCATAATGAGGGAAAATAAGCCACATGCAGAACAGGACACGGATGAAGTTGAGCTGACAAGGGAGGACCCAGCAAAAAGGACTGGGGCAAAACAGGCGCGAACCCAAGGAACGTGTGCGGCAGATGCCTTCATGAGGGAGGTGGAGAGTGGCCGCACAAGGGAACAGGTGGAGGACACAATGCGACAACAAGGGGTGGGCATACAAACAATAATGAACGTTCAGGAAGCACTTCAAGCGCTACAACAAGACACTGAAGCCCTCATAGGTGAAACAATGAGAAAACTGTCGACAGATGGCCGAACCCAAATAGCAATAAGAGATGGAGAAAAATGGGCAATGATGATGCTCACAATAACACGCCAGGACATGCAGGCGCATGTGTGGCTACCTACTGGAGGAATAGAAAAACAGGACGAACTGCTAATAGCTATAGATGTTTGGACCATACTGCGAGAAGCCTACGACCTGCAAAAGGTGAAATATAGTGGACTAAAAACACATAGCACACCACCAGAATGGGGAAAATTCAGTCAAGGTGAGCAAGCGATAAGAGTGGCGGGGAGCTGGAAATACTGGCATGTTGACGGCAAACCAGGACACTTCAAACTCGGGACTAGAAACACGGCACGGCTGCAGGGGGAGACTCGGGAGATGCGGCGGACGACAGAACAAACAACTGGGCTGGCCGAGGAGGACATGAAAAGTGACGAACCGAAGGAAGATGGCAGGGCACCTACTACGGAGCAACACGCCACGGGCGAAGCAACGGAAGAAAAGAACACAGGTACCACGGACAAGCTAGTTCAGGCCACGCTACGGTTCCGTCCGATAAGCAAAGAACAAGCGAACGAAAGGCTAAAGAAGGAGGAGGGAACGGCGACAGGAAAAAAGCTGAGGCCTCCCGCGAACGCCAAGAAATACCCGCCACCTACTACAACAACGAAAATGAACAAAAGGGACAATGAGGAAACCAAAGGGTCCCTGGAGGCACTGAAGCAATGGGGTGGGAACATGCCAAAAACGGAGAACCTAAACACTGAAGAAATGGGAGAAGCACAACAACACACCATAAATTTCCTAACATGGAACATACAGGGCGCCCGGCACTCACTGTACGAACTGGAGGAGCAAATGAAAAAATGGGAGATAGATATAGCAATAGTCACGGAAACTAAGACTGCGAATGAGGAAATAAAAAGACACTTCAGAAACAAAAAACAGTCAAACATATGCACAAACATACCAACAGAGGAAGGGGAGGGAGAAGAGAGCAACCACACGGCGGGCCTTGCCGTAATACTCACAGGGGAATATGCCAAACCACATAACTACACCGAGGTGCAGGTACCGCACTTACGAGGAGTACTCACACACACGCTGCTCCACTTTCCGGGAGGAAAATACTTACACCTGCTAGGGGTATACTACCCGGTGGAAGGGAAAGACGTGGCGGAAGAGACAGGACGAGGGGAACTCGACAGAGAGGCGGCCAGAAATGGCATACAGGAGTATGTGCGAATGGTGACCACAGCCAGCGAAAATGCGGCAGGACAAACAGTACTAATTTGTGGGGACCTGAATGCCACGACGGGAACACCGAAAAATAGCAGGGACAAAGAATGGAACAAAACCCTGGAAGCCACGGGTCTGCAAGATGTGGGAGGGACCAGGGAAACAACACTAACATGGCATGAACGACGGAACATAGACAGAATGCTAGCAAGCAAAGCAGAATTACAATACTACACGCAACCAACGGCAGGAGAACTCACCGAGCTACACATGAGCGACCACAAAATGGTCTGCACAACGCAACTGGACCTAAAAGCCTGGGGGACCCACCGACCAACGACACAAAAGCCACAACATGCAAAAACAGACAGACTGAAACTCCCGCTAACAGAAGCAGAGGGGAATACCCTCAGGCAAACACTGGACGCTGCATATACGAAGGAATTACAAGATGAAATGCAAGAAGCAATAAACGGGATAAAAACAGCAACCAGCACAAGGCACAGAAAACGGGCAATAGACTACGCGGGAGGGGTGGTTGCAAGGATAATGGGGGAAGCAAGAGACAGGGCAATGATGGATGTCAACTTACCGAAACAAGCGGCAGCACCAGAACAACAACATGGACTACACCTCCCAAAAACCCTCCGCAAAGAAAGGGACGGCCACCTGAAAGAAAGGAACAGGTGCCGTGAGAACATAGCATTATGGAAGAGGGACATAGAAACACGAGAACAAGTAACCGAGGAAGCACGGACGGAAGATTTTGACAACCGAACAAGCGAAATGAGGAAATGGGAACAATGGGAACGGGAACAGAAAAAGCTTGCGACAAAAGAGGCAAGGAAGTGCATTAAAGAGCACGAAGCAAACCGAAAACAGAAAACAAGAATGAAAATGAGAGAAGGATACTGGGGCAACATAAAGCACTACCATAAATTGATATACAAAAAAGAGATAGAAAACGGAACGGCACCAGCTGCAACAATACAAGCGATTGAAACCATGCAAGGAGAGCTAGTGGTAGGACACCAAAAAGTGGCACAGGCAATGGGCGAACACATTGCGTGGTCGGAACCATACAAAATGAAGGAACCAGAGAAAGGACTTAAAGATACGCCACCCTGGCTTGACGAAAGGTACAAGAACTACATGAAGGAAAACCAATGCAAAAGGCCGGACCAAACAAAAGTAAACCTAAATGTGGACAAAGAGGCCTATCGACAGGCGGTGAAGAAAATGAAAACCAACAAAGCAGCCGGGCCCATGGGGATACAAAATGAAATACTGAAACAGATGCCGGACAGATTCCACGACCAACTGTGTGAACTCATGAAATTAATGTGGGAGCATAGACACACCCCCCTACCATGGAAAAAAGGCTACTTCTGCTTCCACCACAAGCAGGGTGAAGTAACAAAACAAAAAAACTACCGACCTATAGCACTACTGGATTGCCTGTTCAAATTATACACTACAGTACTCACAAAAATGCTAGCTGACTTCTGTGAGATAAACGGCATGCTCTCGGAAGCACAAGAGGGCTCAAGGGAAAACCACAACACAATGAAGCAACTCACCAGGGTAACCAATGCCATTGAAGACGCCAACCTCTCCAAACGAAACCTACATGCAACCTACGTGGATTTCGAAAATGCGTATGGCTCGGTTGACCACAAAAGACTCATTACGACGCTAAAACACCTAGGGGTGCCACCACAGCTTACCGAAGCTGTTAGGGACATACTGGGCGAAAACGAGGAGGACTCCATGCAAATGAGAGCAAAAGTAGGGGACCAGGTCTCGGAAGAGGTGCCAATAAGAAGGGGGATTCTGCAGGGCGACAGCATGAGCCCGCTACTGTTCATACTATACCTGGAACCTCTCCTTAGATGGCTAGAGGTGGGAGACCATGGATACCAGCACAAGTATGCAACTGACAGGGAGCTCAGAGGGGAACTGAGAACCTCCTCCGGAGCGTTTGTGGACGACCTAATTATACTAACCAAACTAATGACAGGCATGGAGCAACAGCTAAAGAAACTCTCGGCATTTGGAGACTGGAGTGGACTCAGAATAAACGAGGACAAAACAAAGATAACAGGGGTAGAACATGGCAACAAAAACGTGAAAGAAAGTAGGCACCAAGGGGTGAAATGCGGAAGTCGAACGCTAAAAGTCCTAAAAGCCGGGGATACCTACAAGTACCTGGGGGTCCTACTCAATATGCTGGGGACATGGAAAGAGGAGAAAAGAAAGTCACTACGGGAACTCAACAGAAGAATAGATGCACTACTGGCAACCCCCCTCACACAAAGACAAAAAGAGTACTCCCTGAAGTCGGCCATATTGGGGAAATTCAAATACGGACTCCACCTCGGGATATACACACAGGGTGAAATACAACAGGCCGAAAATCAGCTGGGAGCCGCGATGAAAAGAATATATGGACTTCCCGCGAATGGTACGCCCAATGAACTAAACACGGAGGAAAAAGAGGAATACGGACTGGGGCTCCAGTCCCTACAGGCAATATATGCACAGGAAGTATACACGGGACTGGCAGGCGCTGTTCAGAGTGAGGAAGACAAAGGGGCCCAGATGGGATACGGCAAAAGGGAGAGAAATCTTCAAACCAGACAAAGAATGTCACAAGTCAGCAGGTCCACAGCCGGGCTACTGGAAAAACACTTCGAAGAAAGGGGACACAGCAGCACAAGGAGCAAGCTAAAAATGGGACTGCAGACACAAACGAACACTCTGAGGAAGATGAATGCTCTGAATGAATATGGAATACGCGTGAAAGGAGTGGGAACCCACATGCAGGAACTGGGCAAAGAAACACTACCTATAATGAGGCAGCTGGGAAAAGCTAAAAGGGTATACACAAACGCGGAAATGGAGGGCACAACCAGAACGACCAAGCACCAAAGGATAATGGATACAGAATACAGAGACCCACAGTCGCAGCCTGCGACGACAGGCTTTGAAAAAATGGGAACAGTAAATGTAATACAGGAAACGAAAACTCAGCAAGCCACCAAACAAATAAACTTTACCAAACTACTCACACTATTCAGAAACTACCCGGACCTCAAGAACTTAACCACGGCAGACGGGAAAAGTGCCATACCAATAGAAACACTGAAAGCAACAGGTGGAAGGAAACACGACACCAAGACGGCAACAAAGATAGCACAGGGAATGCTGCACCTATACCCATACATTTGCGAAGCACAACCCAACGACATTAAGAAACCAGGGGACCACTGGGACCATGTGTGGAACAGAAGGCTGAAACCTGAATATATACAAGAACGGAAAACAGGAGAGCTAGAGAGGTACACCAAAAGTACGGTAAGCATGGAAAACATAAGCGACTGGCCGGCACAAATAAAGGCGCTACATGAGGCTGGAAACAGTCTGAAGGACATACTGCAACTAGTGTCTATGTACCCGCTAGCCAACCAAACGAAGCATTTCGAACAGTCAGAGGTGGAGTGGACGGAACATGAGAAGGAAGTTCTGGGCATAGAAACCGACCAAGAAAAGGAGGAAGACGACGTGATGACCACCAGACACCCACGGGGGAGAGTAAAGAGGAAGTCAGGACAACAGGACAGAGGCCAGTGGTCGACACAGGAAGACCGAATGGACATGCTAGGACAAGAGGGAAACTACACGCCCGCCGGGATACTGGCAACGAGACAGTACCTGCAAAACTACACAGACTCGACCTCGAAAGTAACACAGTACGAAATACGGTGGACCGATGGCGAAGGAAACGAACAGACGACGTGGAGCACAGAAGAAACAGTAAGAACACACCTGCTCAAACACAACCTCTCCTCGGACCAAGGATGGAAAAACCTAGTGGAAGAATGGAAGAATGACAAGAGAGACAAAAGGACCAAACGTGAGCCCGCTGAAGAGATACTGGCAGGACAACCAAACGGCGAACAGAGGTACTGGAAAGAAGTAACGCACCTGGAAATATGCACAAGGGAAACGAACCCGGACCAGGACATTAGGCACATTCCAGGGGTGAAGGACAGACAACTGCGCACGGAAGGTGACACCACCTACTGCTATGAGCCGGAGGGAAGCCTTATAGGCACGCTGAGCACGGTAAAAGCTAGAGAATTGTACGACAGATATGCCGAGGCGGTGGGGGACAGCACGGCACAAAGGCCAACAGAGAAACAACTGGCCAAAAGGCTGAAACTAAGTGTAGAACACAAAATACATGTAAACACTTTTGAGGAGGAAATAGCACAACTGCTGATAAGGTACTCCAGCAAAGCGGAGATGAAACACAGAAAGAGGAACCTCCAAAACCACTGGACCTTCCCTCCGGAAATGATGGAGGCGGTACACACAGCCATGGGAGTCCAAACAGAGGTATTCGCCTCCCCACTTAATGTACACAGGGACACCAGAACGTACTACTCGCAATACCCACGAGACTCGGTATTTGGGGCTGTAGGCTCGGCATGGGAAGAGCAATGGGAAAAACTGGGGTCATACCAATTCAACCCAGAGTACACAGCAGGGGACCTCTACAAGGCACTGAAAAAGGCAATTAACTCCACAAAAACGGCCGAACCCGTTCTGGGGGTAGGAATATACCCCACATATGCCAAAAGCCCGTATAGAAAACTGCTGAATAAGCACATGGGATACAGGGTACACGAGTTACTGGAGATAAAGGAAGGGCAGTTCACCTTCCTACCACCCGACCACTGGATGCAAGGCAACCTACAGAAACCCAAACAATGCAACTGGAACATGAGAATACTGGTAGTAGCGAATGCGGCAGGATGGAGAAAATACTGCCCGGACGCACTCAAAACCCACGACATATTCAGCAAGGCCCTTCTCAAGTGCCCGCAAAGCAAAGTCAGGACGATAGGCAGAGCATGCTACATACACAGGCCTCTCACCCTCAAGGATGCGGACAGGCGACCTAGGTCAATTACAGAATGGGAGAAGGATTGCGTCATAGACTCCGCGCCATGGATGCACCATGAACTACCGGTCATGCAAGCACTACCAGGCGGCCACTTGGAAAACCACACAGAGAAGATAATTGACCGGTGGATGGAAGACAGGGAAAAAGAAGGGGAGCACAGAGGAGGGGATAGGGGGCCGAGGCCAACGACTATGGACGTACTAAGAGCTAACACCACGTGGAGTAGGGAGGAAATAAACAGAGACGCCCTAAGAAGGTGGGCATTACAATTTACGGGCCCAGACACAACGGACGAGCACATAAACGGAGACCAATGGCTGCAGTGGGAAAGGGGTGAAAAGGAGAAAGCAGAACCACCACCAGAAAGCAGGTGGGACAACCAAGGGAAAGGATACCCAGAGCCCCACAGGAGGCATAACAGAAACAATATGCTTTACACAGATGGAAGCCAAAGAAAAGTCAAAAAGGAAAACGGGGAAGTCGAGGAAGTAACGGCGGCAGGTGTCTGGGACCCAAGAGGGGAACGGGCAATGAACTACATGCAAAGATGGGCCGGACGATGCCAAACTGTTAACAGGGCGGAGCTCACTGCCATATATATGGCACTGACACTAGACTCAAACTCGGGAGAAGAAAAAGTCAGCATATGCACGGATAGTCTGACCTCCCTCTACCAGATACAAAACATGAAAAGAAGGCCGCACACGCTTGAAAGGCACGTACACAGGGACCTACTGTGGAAAATAATGAAACAAATACAAAAGCTAAATAAGGAAGGAACAAAAGTGGCCCTATACAAGGTTAAAGCGCATGTGGGAATACATGGGAATGAAATGGCGGACGAGGTGGCAAAAAGGGCCTGTGAGGAAGGGGAATACGGCCTCAACCACGACAACACGGATACAGCGATGCTACTAGCAATATGCGAGGCCACGGGTAGACAACTGGAAGGACACCAAGCAATACTCAACCATGTAACAAAAAAGGTGAGGGAGGCAAAAATGACGGGAAAAACAAACATAATACAAAGACTAAAAAGGAAACTAGAAACCGGGCCAGAAGAATGGGAGACCAAAAGACAACGCATTGAGAGGACGGAGGCAGAATACGCACAAAAAAACCGGGAGCCTACTGAAATAGAAACAGCCTGGGCAGACACCTGGCCCGATGAACCAGAATGGCAACAGGAACAGGAAGAGGAATTGGAACTCCAGAAGATGGAACGATTAGAGGAGGAGGCATTAATACAGGAGCAGCAGGTACAAACAGCACAACAAGCTAAACAAAAGAGGGGGCAAGGGCGAGAGAGCACACGGGGAGTAGAAATGAATAAGGAACAGGCATGGAAGACAAGAACAATACAGAAAGAGGAGGCATTAGAACAGGGAGAAAGACAAAAACGAAGAAGAACCCAAAGCCAGGCAAAACCCGACCAACCAGCCCCACGGGAAGCTGAAGGGCCGAGGGAAGCCCAAGGAGAAACTGCACAAGGGTCAACCCAGAAACTGAAGCTACCGGAAACACAGAATGTGGACACGACAACACAGCAGGACACCGCAGCCGAGCTCAGAGAAATGGCCCAACAACAGGAGGAAGCACAGGAAGAATGGAGAGCACTCCAGGAAATGGTACAGGACCAGGAAGCAGCGCAAAAGGAAGTACACCAAGTGAAGGAATGGAGAAAGTCCTCGAGGGAAAAAATACTGACAGCAACACAAGAAAAGCCAGAAAAATACATGCAGCACCTCAAAGGTGATAAAGCCATGCACAAGCTCTCTAATGGATACTGGAAGAAGGGAACGGAATACCTAAACGAGAAAGACGTGACAGTCCTGCTAAGATGCCGGGCGAACAAACTACCAGCAGGACCATACAAGAAGCAGCAAGGAGGGAGAAGGTCGCAAAAATGCAAATGCTGCGGGATGCCCAGACAAGTAAACGCGGGAGGATTCATACGCACAGCCCATGTGCTGGGAGGATGCACAGAGAGGGAGATAAAGAACATGGTAATAAGCAGGTCGGATGAGACCACCAAAATGATAGCGAAAGCAATTAGCAAAGGCAGGAAAGGAGGATGTGTAATAAGAACCCATGCGGGGAAAAAAGGGAAAGGAATGAACAACGGGAGACCAATAGAAGACTTCCTCCTCACAAGGGGGCAATGCAGACTGGACGGACGAAACACACCGGCACCAGCACACGGAAAGGACACCATACCACACTACGTGGACATAGTAATGCTAGAGGGAACTGAAAAGGGGAATGAGCAGCCTGGGTACACACACCAAAAGGCAATGACGGAAGCGGGCCACATACACCTGATAGAGGTAACATACACAGACGAAATGAGTTGGGAGGAAGCACTAAAGACGAAGTACACAAAATACACACCGCTAGTAAAACTACTAGAACTATATGGCTACAAGGTAACGCTACACGTGATGGTATTCGGCAATACGGGAACGATATACGAACACACGGAGAAAATACTGACCAAACATTTAGGATTCGACAGACAAGAAGCCCTACACCTACTCAGGAAAATACATGACCTAGCGACAGGATTTGCAGTAAGCCTAAACAGACTATACAGAACTAAAGTAGACAAGGAACCAGACTAAGGGACAAAGAAGAAGGAGTCAAGGGGACTCACAAAGCCCCACACCCCGTCCAAGGGTGTCTCTTTTTCTTTTTTCTTTTTCTTTTCTTTTAGGGACTACTATGGAGCTGGTTTCTTTACATCCTACTATGGTATGGACCTCCGAGAGGCCACCGCTGACTACTACGATGCCGTCGGTTGACTTCTTGTTCACTCTGGATGCACACCGACATGGTGGTGTGCGGAACTCCGGTGACTTCAACAAATTTTCTGGTTTATGTTTTTTTCTTTGACACCTTTGAAATCTTCAATTTGACTTGCTGACACAGAGCCTTTCAGTAGTTTAGCGGGACCTTCATTGCTCGTATGTTTCTGCTCTTGTGCTGGCTAGAGGGTTCTGATTTGTGTATCAAAATTGCACAGTTAGATTAGCAGTTAGGCCTTGTCACCCTGGCTCCTGCCCTAACACTTGCATCTTACATTTTCTGACTCTCCTAGTCAGTCACCACCCACAGTGCTGGGGTGGTGTGCTGAAATCTGTATAGGCAGCCCTGACCGGGAGTCCCGGTGCAGGCTTCTATGACAGACTCCTAGGACCAACACTGGACTGCTGACTGATTTGTAGGTTCGTGCTGTGACACACGCTATGTCACAGGTAGGCTAGACTCCGAGACCGTCCGAGACCGTTCCGGGGATATCTAGCTTAGGGTTTATTTATCTTAGACAGTTTATCCACACACAGTTCGGGACCTCTGATATCTACTTATCTAGTGAACTAGGATATTCCGGTAGGCTTTAGGTAGAGATTAGCTGTAGGAACTTAGCTTGAGGCAGTATCCTAGCAGCAATTTTAGAAAGGGACCGCCCTGGCTAAAGCACAGCCCTCCCTCTAGCAGTTTCCAGCTCCTAGCTGTTTGTTGTTTCGGAACAATTTGCTTTGTCTGTGCTCCGCTCTCTGCCACCTGTAACAACACTATGTACAGTCACAGGGTGGTGTGCTGGATTCAGTGACCCGTAGGTCATAACTTGATCTGACTCCCGTTAGCTGCACCAGTACTCGTACAGTACTAGGTGACAGATACCTAGGTCACAGACCGATATATATATTCGTTATCTCTTATAATCAGTTTACACTTGTATGAAAACTATTCAGTGACCACCCGATATATTGCGGAACAATATATCTCACACAGACGTCGTGCTCGCATGTCGCGATGCGATCTAGCGGTCTCCCTTCTACATTGTCTGCATGTCGAACACGCATGGTGCAATTGTGAAATATATCTGCCCACAACTCGCTTCCTGTATCGCAACTGTCGAGCTTGCATGTCGGTTGGGATGCATCCAACGGGATTTCTGCCATCCGGATGGGAGACGATGCATGGGTGTATACAATTTCAAATAAAATTTAATTATGATCATCAAGCAAATATACAAGCAAATGGAAATGCGCAGACATCCCGCACTGGAGGCACTCGCGACAACGACATGCAAATGCGGCAAATGCGATATGGAAACAAGTTATGAGCGCGTGCCTTATAATATCAGCTATCGATACATACTCCATGCATGCATTGGCTCGGGGATCAAAAGTCGTGATATGATATAAATTGTAAACGTGTACTGTACAGCTGAAGAGGCACCGAAAGCAATGATGATATAGTCGATAGGGAAGGGTTATACGCGCTGGAATTCACACGTCGTTTCCGTCTCAATCCCGAAAAAATTCTGAACCAGCGTGACGGTCATATCGTCTCGCATCGTCTCGCGTGTCATCGTGAATTTGATTTCCAGGATTATTAAAACAGATAATCAATTTATCTTCCATCGATATCGCGGATACGATTACCGTTGGCGCTGGCGTTGACTAGCTCAACCATAAAGCGCTCGCTGCGACATCCACTGCTCATAATTATTTTCTCAACGTTCCTTGCCTCATGGCCGGAACGGTGTTCACTGTGACTGCTGTGTTATGTGCAGGGATTGCGGAAGTGTTTGGCTGTTTTTATTTTTCAATTCGTTTATTGCATATATGCGAACTCACGGTATTCGGTGTGTGCAGCTTGTGTCGCAGGTTTTCCGATGGCGAGGAGGGACGCACCTTTCTTGAGATGTGGAAGTCTAGGGCAACCTAGCTTGGGATGATACCCAACCACATCGGACTTACTTTGTTTTCATATTTTAATCTACTCACCTTGGATATGCATACAAACTTTGAGGAGCATCGAGGTGTGATAAGTTTTAGACTGATCTATCTTTTTGGGTTTGTGGCGCCATCGCGACCTCTTGGGACGTGGAAGTCAAGGTTGAGCATGCCAACCTTGCTTGGGTTCGAACCCAACCACATCGAAGTCTGAGTCCTTGTGCTTCAGGGAACTAAAATGTGTATATCTTAGCAATATTTGTGGAAAGTCTCGTGCGCTAGAACGCACGGGAAACCCTTGGCTGTTTGGCATGTATTGGGTTTGGGTCCATTCGAGCCCAAACCCAATAAATCTGCCAAAGAAATAAACTGTTCATTTCGCGAACAATGTATCTCAGTCCTTGAGCTTCAGGAAACTTAAAGAGATATATCTCGAGAATATTTGTGGAAAGTCTCGTGCGCTAGAACGCACGGGAAGCCCTTGGCTGTTTGGCATGTATTGGGTTTGGGTACATTCGAGCCCAAACCCAATAAATCTGCCAAAGAAATAAACTGTTCGTTTCGGGCACAGTGTATGCCAGTCCTTGAGCTTCAGGGAACTTAAATGTATATATCTCGACAATATTTGTGGAAAGTCTCGTGCGCTAGAACGCACGGGAAGCCCTTGGCTGTTTGGAATATATTGGGTTTGGGTACATTCGAGCCCAAACCCAATAAATCTGCCAAGGAAATAAACTGTTTGTTTCGCAAACAATGTATCCCAGTCCTTGTGCTTTAGGGAACTTGAAGATACATATCTTGGCAAAATATCAGCGTAGTTTCGTTTGCTAGGAAGCACGGGAAGACCTTGACTGATTGGCATTTGTTGGTTTGGGTACATGAAAACCCAAACCCAAAAAGCTCTTTGTCATGAAGTGACCTTCTCGTGCATACTTGACGACAATCCTTGCGCGCAAGATGGTGAACTAATATTACTCTCAGCAAATTTAGTGCAAAGTTTCGTGCGCTAACACAGAGGACTTCGATGTGGTTGGGTTCGAACCCAAGCAAGGTTGGCATGCTCAACCTTGACTTCCACACCCCAAGAGGTCGCGATGACGCCATAAACCCAAAAAGATAAATCAGTCTCTAACTTATCACACCTCGATGCTCCTCAAACTTTGTATGCATATTCAAAGTGAGTTGAATAAAACGTGAGAACAAGGTGGGTCCGATGTGGTTGGGTGTGATCCCAAGCTAGGTGGCCCTAGACTTCCACACCTCAAGAAAGCGCGCCACTCCTCGCCATCGGAAAACCTGCGACACACGCTGCACAAAACGACTATCGTGAGTTGGCACATATGCATAAACAAACTGAAAAATAGAAGCAGCCAAACACGCTTCCGAAATCCCTGCGCATAACACAGCAGTCACGACATCGTTCCGCCCATGAGGCGAAGCGAAGGACCGTTGAGAAAATTATGAGCAGTAAATGTTGGTGCGCAGCTCTTTATCCTTGAGCTCGTCAACGCCAACGGCAATCGTATCCGCGATATCGATGGAAGATAAATAGATGACTGGAAATTAAATTCACGATGACACGCGAGACGATGCGAGACGATATGACCGTCACGCTGGTTCAGATTTTTTCCGGGATTGAGACGGAAACGACGTGTGAATTCCAGCGCGTATAACCCTTCCCTTACTCTCGTCCCCAGAGTTTAGACGAGCCGCGCTTCGCGCGGCTGCCCGCGATTCGATTCGAGGGCTGCGTTACTTGATGATTGTGGAGCTCGTCTAAACTCTGGTCTTTCTCGTCAAAAGCCAGAATTTAGACGATAAATGTCTACCTTTTTCTTACGGACCTCGGCAGTCGGCAGCTCAACAACGTATTTCGCTCCCGACTGGCTCATGATGCCGATATGTTTATGGTCTGAGAGTTGAATATTTTGTTCATAATATCAGTAACTTTTGTTTTCTGCGGCGAGTTCTCACTGCAACCTCAAGGACGTCAGCTTAAGCGCGTAGGCTTCTCGAAGATTGTGATACTTAATTCACGTGAACGTCATCTTCGCTAGTTCGTTGCATGATGAGCTATGGCGCTCGGAACCGAGCAAATGAAACTGTTTTGGAAAGGTATTGCACTCCTCTTTTGGTTTCCGTGTTCTATGTTGGACCTAGGGCGGATGTTTGTTTGTTATTCACGTGTGAACATAGAGCAGACGCAGGCTCCGCTGTTCCTAGGGCATCTTTGATGTTTCATAGCATTAGCTACACAAGTCGGAACCGTACAATTCGAAAAGTTTTCGGCAGCCAAGAGTGCCCTCTTTCAGGTTAACTTGCGTACGTTTGTTCACACGCGGATGTTTATGAGCTATTCTAACCACGGTTTGTGGCTGGCTTGTGCATTGCAGATAATTGGCCATCTTAGATATTTCTTCGAGGGAGCTATAGAGCTCGGAACCGAGCAAATGAAACTGTTTTGGAAAGGTATTGCACTCCTCTTTTAGGTCCCGTGGCGTATTGGAGCCCTAGGGCGGATGTTTGTTTGTTATTCACGCGTGAACATTGAGCAGGCGCAGGATCCGCTGTTCCTAGGGCATCTTTAATATTTCATAGCATGAGTTACAGATGTCGGAACCGTACAATTCGAAAAGTTTTCGGCAGCTAAGAGTGCCCCCTTTTCAGTTTAACTTGCGTACGTTAGCCCACACGCGGATGTTTGTGAGCTATGCTAACCACGGTTTGTGGCTGGCTTGTGCATTGCAGATAATTGGCCATCTTAGATATTTCTTCGAGGGAGCTATAGAGCTCGGAAACGAGCAAATGAAACTGTTTTGGAAAGGTATTGCACTCCTCTTTTAGGTCCCGTGACGTATTGGAGCCCTAGGGCGGATGTTTGTTTGTTATTCACGCGTGAACATTGAGCAGGCGCAGGATCCGCTGTTCCTAGGGCATCTTTAATATTTCATAGCATGAGTTACAGATGTCGGGACCGTACAATTCGAAAAGTTTTCGGCAGCTAAGAGTGCCCCCTTTTCGTTTAACTTGCGTATGTGAGCCCTAGGGCGGATGTTTGTCAACTATTCTAACCACGGTTTGTGGCTGGCTTGTGCATTGCAGATAATTGGTCATCTTAGATATTTCTTCGAGGGAGTTATAGAGCTCGGAAACGAGCAAATGAAACTGTTTTGGAAAGGTATTGCACTCCTCTTTTACGTCCCGTGGCGTATTGAAGCCCTAGGGCGGATGTTTGTTTTGTTATTCACGCGTGAACATTGAGTTGGCGTGTGCATTGCACAAAATAGGGTTTCGAAGCTCCTTCCTCAAGGGAGCTATGCAACTCGGATGAGGAGCACGCGGTGAAGTTTTAAAAAGGTACTTCACTTCTCTTCATTTTCACTTTCTTTGGCCTATGTGGGCCTTGGGGGAGATGGTAAAGTGTTGTTTTGATGTGTAGCGCAAAGCAGGTGAGGCCCTGCATGCGCCTTTTAGATAGGGTTTTCAGACCCCACCCTTTCGAGGGTATCACTGTGTGACATCATAAAACGGAGCACATAGGTATGTAGAGCCGGGTGTGAGGAAAAGGGGGCACTTTTCAAAAGTGAATTTGCCTTTCTTATGCTCCTATGGCGCCCATTCTTAGGGTAGTGGGTAGGGTTCGCATAGGGCGGGACGTGTGCTCGTGCATCGCACGGTTTCAGACTGTTGGTGTTGGTGGTGGCTGGAAGGGCTGGGAGGGAATCATCTCCGGTGATGGGAGATTCGACATCGTCGTTTGTCGCTTGTTGTGTCGCAGGCTTCTTTTGGAATTGGCCCTTGTTTCTGTATTTGGGCGGCATAGTTTAGGTTTCGGGTTTGGACGGAAAGGGTTAGAAAGGCAGAGGGTGCAAACTTCTTCAGTTATTATGTGCTCCGTGAGAGTGAAGTTGTCTTATGGGAGCAGCTATTGCCTTGTTCGCGCCAGACCCTAAGTGTATAGTGAGCAATATCTGTGCTACTTAAAATGATACTAAGAGGCGGAATCAAAGCCCGCGTTGTGAAAAGAAAGCACGTGCATAAATAATGGTTAGGATACAAGCGGAATCATACCCCGCTAGGGAAGATACCAATGGGCATAATTAAAGTGACGTGTAGATGGGTCATGCATGTTTCGCGGCGACACCCCATAGGGTTTCAGCCAAAATAGCATCCGAACGCGTGCGAATCATGGAAAATGAATTAGACCATCGTTTTCCTCGACATCGAATTGTGTTTAGACACATATATATCATAGTTTTATGTTAAATATATCAATACTTTGAAACCCTAACCCAAATCCCCATTTTAGAGCCCCTCCAGGTGCGATGTGCACGATGCCACAATCTATTGAGGCATATGTTCAAGAAATTGGTAGAGCAGGAAGAGATGGCGAGCGGGCTAACTGCATGTTGTTGTTCTCACCAAAGAACTTGCAAAATATCAAAATCGTGTTTCAAAAGAATACAGAAAATCAAGAATCGAAACGAAGCAAACTCAAAGAGATGGGCAATTATTGTTTCAACATCAAAGATTGTAGACACCAAATGTTATTGGATCACTTTGGCGACAAAATCAAAGTGTCACGAGGTTGCAAGATGTGTGACATTTGCTCGACACCAAGTGGACTTGTTTTGACAGAGGCACAAGAGAAACGTGGCAGTGGTGTGCTAGGAGGCAAGCACAAGAGCAAGAAAAACGGCTAAGTATAAAACGCAGGGGTACTCAGTACGGAGTACAGTAGGACCGATCAGAATGATGTTGATGTGAGGTGCCTAGACTGCTGTACGGAGTACTCAGTACAGTTGAGTTATGGAAAGAGTTCCTGAATGTATAAGAACTCTAAGTGTAACCCGTTTCGGGGAGATGAACTGAACTGTGAATTGTAACATAAAAAGTAAGAGCCGTAACTGCTGTATATTGTGTATTGAAAGCATGCACTTGAAAGCAAAAGCATAACTAATAAGATTTACGAAACCGAAGTCTTTTAGTTGACCAAGCGTAATCATACCTCGTGCGGTCGTTTAATAAGTGTAGATAGTATAAGTCCGAAACCGTAAAGAAGAGAAGAAGTCAAGGTGTAGACTCCTACAAAATGGTAATTAGTTCGTGTTTTCACGTTGCTTCCTTGTCTTTCTTGCGCAAATTCTGATCAACCCGCCCCGCCTTGTGCGATTAGCTAGCGAGTACTTGCACTACGAAATCGAGAATGCCTGTGCTCTCGTTCTTGTTGCGCGGTGGTGTGTGGGATTGAGGGTTCCAGGTCGCTTGGAGCCGCGTCGGTGTGGAGGAATCTAGCCCGACGACAATCTTTTAAGGTGCGCGCGTTGCCTTAGTCCTAGCACGCATACACGCATAGCACGCATATACGTGCTTTTGGACTCGCAGGTGCGGGAAAACCAAATCGTCTCCGTTTTTCGGCAATTCCGACCCTTCGCGGCGGAAGCGCTGCGCAAATTTTTCAATTTTGCGTAAGCCTTTGCTGAAATTCGGGATTGGTTCGGGGATTCCCCTACCTTTAATTTAGCCTTCTAGTCCCCCTATTCGGGAATCTCCGCGCTTCGGCCGGTGTGCTTACTTGTGCTCGCGCGCAAGTGGCGTATTCCTGGGATCGGGTACTAGTTGCCACACCAACCGCTTTTCGATTGGTTAATTTGCGAGCGTGCAACGTTTGATGTCCCCCATGGGGCTTTAGCTTTCTAGGATCTTCCTTTCCGGAAATCTCCGCGCCTCGGCCGGTGTGGCCACTTGTGCTCGGGCGCAAGTGGTAAATTTCTAGATCGGCGGGTGCTAGTTGCCACGTGTGTCGTGTACACTTTCGGCTTTAGCTAAATTAGGTCTCACGCATAGCACGCATACTATGCCCATGTATTCAGATGAAGAGGAATGCCTCGGTCGGTCGGGCCGGCGTGGGGGGGGTCGGGCCGGCGCCGCCCCCGGCTCAGCCGTGGGGTCCGGTCGGTCGGGGTCTCGCGCTGCGGGCCTGTCGGTCGGCCCAGGCTCTGGGGAGTTCTGGGGCGCAGCTGGCGGGTCAGACAGCCGGGATTGGCGCTCCCGTGAGAGGGGGGGGGAGTGCGGCGCGCGCTTGCGCGCCAATACGGCGGTGAAGCCCTCGAGGTTACACCGGCGCGCACGCCCCTGAGAGCCCCTCCAGGGTTGTCTGGTGGGCCCCCCAGGGCCTCGCCACCAAAAGCCCCTTCACCAGCGAGGGTCAGTGGGGCTGAGCCAGTGTCCGAGCTCGCATTGAGCTCGGCGCTGCGGCAGCCGGCGCGCCGGAAGCGTGCGTCGCCCGAGGCTCCGGCACCGCCGGCGGCAGGCACCGGCTCCGGGTCGGACTCGGACCGCTCTGCTAAGGGGTTGAACCCCTCGGCAGCTCCCTTCTCCCCACTCCCTGCGTCCAGCAAGAGTGCGAGTAGTAGGGTCGTCCGTCAGGAACCGACGTCGGGACCGGCAGCGTCCTCCCTCTCTTCCCTCGTGGGGAGCGAGCAAGGGAATCTCATCAGTGCCCCAGGGCGCTTTGAGATTTACCGAGCCAGTGACTGGAGCCCCCCGGCAGAAGGGGAGTCTGATGATGTCCGGCGCCCGGAGCAGCTAGACGTCGTCCAGTCACGGGGGCGCGAGTCTCGCATCCGGCCCAATCCGGCTTGGCGAGGAGAGCGACGTCAATCCATGCTCGCATTGGCCCTCCGTCAATGGAGCACCTGGGCGCGGAATTCAGCGCAACGACGTGCGAGAGTCTCCCTGCCATCTCGTCAGCGCGCAACAGCGCGGCTTGCGTGGGTCGCATGGAGGGCCAGGACGGACCAGCGTCAGCGCATCAGCGCGAGCTCCAGCGCCTGGCATTCCAAGCGTGGAATGACGTCACCCAACAGGTCGCCCAACTTCAAGGCCTGTTTGACAAAGGCAGTCGGCGCCGGGTCGAGTCCGCTTTCGCAGCATGGCGCCAGCATGTCGTCCAGACACAGGGTCTGTGGCGCAGAGGCAGACGTCAAGCTGGAGCTGTCTTCATGGCATGGCACCAGCAGACGATGCTCGCCAAGGAGAGGAGCACCTGGTGGGTTGGAGCCCGGAGACACCGGATGACCCAGATGGGCAGGAGGTGTCTTCGCGAGTGGCGCCGGTTCCCCAGGACGACCCCAGTCAGCTCGGACTCGTCCCAGGGAACGAGTGCCCGCCGTCCAGTAAGGAAGGCGGGAACCTCATCCGGTGTCAGCTCTTGCTCGGATTCCGACCAGGAGTCTATGTGGCAGGACATCCGTCGAGGCCTAAAGCGCCTGGGGAAAGACCACCCGCTGTCAGGGCTAATGTGGTTCCAGCTCAAGGACTATGGGCTCTCCGAGGACGGCGCTTATCGCCTGGAGATCCACCAGCAGTCAGTCTCCGAGTCCAGGGTGTTGATGCAGCAAAAGCGCGAGGACCCTCACAACTCCCTTGGGAGGTGTAGATTCTCTGTCTTTGCCATCAACGCCGGCAGACCAGGGGAGCGGGTACGCCAAGGGGCGGACCTCC